>CAUYLG010016069.1:0-133830 GCA_963573385.1 Cacajao melanocephalus
GCAGTAGCAGTAATAGTGCTGGTGGTGGTAGTAATAGCAATAGCAGTAGTAGTGGTGGTGGTGGTAGTAATAGCAGTAGCAGTAATGGTGGTGGTGGTAGTAATAGCAGTAGCAGTAATGGTGGTGGTGGTAGTAACAGCAGTAGCAGTAGTAGTGGTGGTGGTGGTAGTAATAGCAGTAGCAGTAGTCGTGGTGGTGGTGGTAGTAATAGCAGTAGCAGTAATAGTGCTGGTGGTGGTAGTAATAGCAATAGCAGTAGTAGTGGTGGTGGTGGTAGTAATAGCAGTAGCAGTAGTAGTGGTGGTAGTAGTAATAGCAGTAGCAGTAATGCTGGTGGTGGTAATAATAGCAGTAGCAGTAGTAGTGGTGGTGGTGGTAGTAATAGCAGTAGCAGTAGTAGTGCTGGTGGTGGTAGTAATAGCAGTAGCAGTAATAGTGCTGGTGGTGGTAGTAATAGCAGTAGCAGTAGTAGTGGTGGTAGTAGTAATAGCAGTAGCAGTAGTAGTGGTAGTAGTAATAGCTGTAGCAGTAATCGTGGTGGTGGTAGTAATAGCAGTAGCAGTAGTGGTGGTGGTGGTGGTAGTAATAGCAATAGCAGTAGTAGTGGTGGTGGTGGTAGTAATAGCAGTAGCAGTAGTAGTGGTGGTGGTGGTAGTAATAGCAGTAGCAGTAGAAGTAGTGGTGGTAGCAGTAGTAATAGTAGTAGTAGCAGCAGTAGCAGCATCATAGCAGTGGTGGTGCTGTTGGCTGTAGTATCCCATAACAGAAAGCAGCTTGGAGGAAGCAGGAATTGTTTCTGCACGGAGGGTTAGGATAAGCTAGACAGAGAGGGTGTGCTCTTTGAGTTGTGCCAGAGGAATGGTGAGTATGAGTTGGTATGTTGAACAAAGAGGCTAGAGCATTCATTCCTAGCAGAGGTCATAGCACTGACCAAGTCCTGGAGGCCTCAGAGACCACGACAGGTAGTTCAGGGACCTGCGAGCAGTTGTGATGCTTAGAGGCGAGGTGTATGGGATGAGGGGAACTAGAAGATGAGGCTGAAAGGGTGGGCAGGGTTTGAGTCTGAAGGTCTGCAGATGACCTACTGAGGAGTGTGGGGTTGTCTTATAGCCATGGAGGAGACATTGTGGGCTTTATTTGGAGTATGGCACCCCAGGGACCCCACCTACGGAGGAGAGACGGAGCTTGCCTCCAGCACCCAGGAGCTCAGGCATACTGGGGGATTGAGGAGGGTGCACGTTACTTTCTGCCATTCTCAGCTGCTCCTTGGCAGCCCTAAAACTTAAAGGCCTTACCCCAACCCCACTCTCACTCCAGCCAAACTAACTGTAGTTCCGCATGCCTTCAACTCCTTTCTGCTGCTGGTTAAACAGTGCCGTTCCAAACATGGTGTACCCTCGCTAGAACTCTCAACCCTGGAGGTCAAAATTCTCTAAGAGCAGAATTAAAAGTTCTGGGTGTAGAAATAGTTCTCAATGTCACATAATAGAACTTACAAAAGGAGAAACTGAGAAGAAGAGCAGGTAAGGGGAAAGGTGAGAGATGATGGGAATCCAGGACCAGAGAGGAGAACATCCCACCCTGTCTTTCCTCTTTCATCGGCTCCACCCCCAATTCAGCCAGTCAGCCTCAACACTTGAACCCCTTTCCACTCAGATAAAGGGAAGAAGAAAAAACCAAAGCAAGTGAGAAGGCCTAGGCTCAGAGGCCTCTGGGGCCACTCATGAGACTCAGATGGACCTTTAATGGCAGTAAGTCCAAACTCTTATTTTACAGATGCAAATGTCAAAGCTCAGAGAGGGGCGCAAACTGTTTGAGGCATTGAAGTATCATCTTAAGTGAGGAGTAAACAGGCTCAGAGAATTGCCTTAGGTCAGTTGGTTAATTCAGGACAGAGCTGGGATTCAAACTGACAATAATCTATCCTCTGTAATATCCAACATATCTCCTTCAGACCTTATATTTTGTAGATGCAGAAACTTCCCTTCATGGAGGAAAGGTAACTAAATTAAGGGAAAAGCTATGAAGATCTGGGATTCTGATTCCCCTCCCAATACACCACATGGACCAAGAACTGTAATGAGCACACGCCTGTTCAGAGTCAGCTTCTTCCCCAGCAAACCTGTCCAGCTCCTTGAGCTTGCAGCCTGGGTTCTAAGTGGGAGGTCAAGGGGACCTCAGGTAACACCTTGCAGTGAGTTCTTCTGGAAGAACTCTGAGCTCTAGTCCTCCATAGAATTCTCACAAGCCAGTGGAGACCATCCTCTGTCTCTCCCTAGGGCCACCCTCCACTCTGGACTAGTCCCTCAGCCCAGCCTCTACCCTGTTTCTGCCTCATCCTTAGGTCACCTACCCAGAGGTAAGCACTGGGCCACAGCCTTCGTATATGTTAATTTATGCTACCAACCTATGAGGGAGGTAAAACAAACCTCACTCTACAGCCAGAGAAGCACAGCAAGTAGTACCTGAAATTCCAGCTCCCATGATACCAAAGTCCTCTCTCTATACTCCCTAGCGTGGCTGCCCCGCAGGGTCCCAGCCTGGTGGCTGCAGAGAAATGGCTAATGAACGGCTCTGTGCTGCCAGCCCAGGAGTGATTCCCTCTGTGCTCTCAACTACAGAAATGAATTTTGTTTAGTTCAAAGACCTCATTAACGCCGGGGTTAGCGGGAGCAGCTTCACAGCTGATTCATCTTCAGGAATCAAAGACAGCCTGAGTCCCTATGAGCAGCCAGGAGCCAAGTTGCTCAGCGGGGCATCTCTGCTGCTCTCTCTCACCTCCCCGGTACTTCTGATGGCCTGCAACCAGAGCGAGAGGCCTCAGGTGCCTTTCCCAGAGGACTGTATCATGGAAGAGCAGAGCTCTGCACCTGAGACCTTTGGGTGCCCTCTGGGAGTCTCCAAGGGCAACACACATGCATTTATCTCACTCCCTTCTAGACAGGCTGTTGAAGGCAGTGCAACCACTTAACCATACGAGGCACAAAGAGGCAGGTGCGTACTGTGTTTGTAGGGAGACCTAGTCTGTCACTAGCTGTGTGTGTGACCCTTGAGTCCCTACGCAGCCACATGAGTGGATTGACTCAGAAATTCCTCAACGTCCCTTCCGACTTTAATATTGACATGGCCCAGACTGTCCAGGAATGGAAACTGTCATTGGAAGGATAAACTATATTCATTCATGTAATTCGTATCTACTGAATATGTGCTACATGTCATTCATTATGCCACGTGTTAGGGCAGTTTAAGACTGTGTCCACACACATAAATCTCAATAATTTAAAGCAGCATGAAATAAGAGGCAAATTAGGTATAAAAATAATAGTGTCATGTTATGTGAATTCTACCTCAATACCAATAATAGTGTCATGTTATGTGAATTCTACCTCAATACCGGAAGTAATAATAGTGAACACCATGTCCAAGTTCACAAAGATATGAAAGGGTTTTCCAGGCTAGAAGCTATAGCCTCAATTCCTAGTTCTATAGCATAATAAAATTGATTCCAATATCCAGTGCTTAGTAGGCATTCCACAAAGATTTGTTGAAAGAACTAGGAAAAGAAAGGAGTAAATGAGGGAAAAGGGGGAGGGATGAAGGAAGAAAGCTCATTAAAGAGAGGCAGGCAATATTACTGTCCATCTGTTACGAGTAAGAAACCCAAGCTCAATCAGAGGCTAAGCAGCTTGTCCAGTATCACACTGGGAGCAACCGATAGATCTTATGCATAGAATGAGATCCCTGTTGACCGGGGCTGCAGGAAAGACCTCCTGAAGGCAGAGTGAGTGGAGAAGGTATTGATTGGAATTCAACAAAAACACTGGAGCTGGCAGTGAAAGAGGCCATGGCAACCTGGGCAGGGGATGGGCTTATTTATCTTATTCGGTTATTTCTTTGAGACAGGGTCTGCTGCCCAAGCTAGAGTGCAGTGGTGTGATCACGGCTCACTGCAGCCTTGACCTCCTGGGCTCAAGCTATCCTCCCACCTCAGCCTCCCAAGTAGCTGGGAATACAGTGCATGCACTACCACACCTAGCTAATTTAAAACAAAATTGTAGAAATGGTGCCTTACTATGTTTCCCAGGCTGGTCTTGAACTTCTGGGCTCAAGCAATCCTTCTGCCTTGGCCTCTCAAAGTGCTGGGATTATAGGCATAAGCCACCACTTCCTGCAGCCTTTTTTATATGCCATATGTTTCTCACATAGCATCAGAAGGACTTGGGGACAGCAGCTTGAGGTAGTGTCATCTGAATCTTGGCTCTGTCACCTACCATATGGGTGACTCTGAGGAAGGCTAAGCAATGGTTTTCTCATTTTTAACATGGAGATTATGCTGCCTACATTCCAGATTTTTGTAAGAATAAAATGAGGTAAGTACCAGGCATAGTAGCAGGCATAATTCCTGCCCAGTAAATGGGAGGCCTTCACCTTCTTCTCTCCAGGTAGAAAGGAAGAGGAAGAGAAGGGCAGGCTGCCCGGAATTCTTAAAATGAGGGTATAAAGTCATCCAAAATAAGCACTGCCTTCCTTTTTGGGTCTGATCCTCTCTCTCTAGTGGCTGAGTCAGTGACATCTACGCAATTGGATTCAAGGGACTAGCGTCCCTTTCTTCTAGGAGCCAGATAGCTTACCCAGAAACAGGAATGGAGTGCTGGAATTATTTTTATTTATTATTATTATACTTTAAGTTCTAGGGTACATGTGCAGATCTTACAGGTTTGTTACATAGTTATACACATGCCATGGTGGTTTGCTGCATCCATCCCCGTCATCTACATTAGGTATTTCTCCTAATGCTATCCCTCCCCAATCCCCCCACCCCCTGCTGTCCCTCTCCTAGTCTCCCACCTCCAACAGACCCCAGTGTGTTATGTTCCCCTCCCTGTGTCCATGTGTTCTTGTTATTCAGTACCCACTTATGAGTGAGAACATGCAGTGTTTGGTTATCTATTCTTGTGTCAGTTTGCTGAGAATGATGCTTTCCAGCTTCATCCATGAACTCATCCTTTTTTATGGTGGCATAGTATTCCATGGTGTATATGTGCCATATTTTCTTTATCCAGTCTATCCTTGATGGGCATTTGGGTTGGCTTGAAGTCTTTGCTATTGTAAACAGAGCCACAATAAACATGCATGTGCATGTGTGTTCATAATAGAATGTTTTATAATACTTTGGGTATATACCCAGTAATAGAATTGCTGGGTCAAGTGGTATTTCTATTTCTAGATCCTTGAGGAATTGCCACACTGTCTTCCACTATGGTTGAACTAATTTACACTAGGGAATACCATTCAGGACATAGGCATAGGCAAAGACTTCGTGACTAAAACACAAAAAGCAATGGCAACAAAAGGCAAAATAGACAAATGGGATCTAATTAAACTTAAGACCTTCTGCACAGCAAAAGAAACTATCATTAGAATGAACCAGCAACCAACAGAATGGGAGAAAATTTTTGCAATCTACCCATCTGACAAAGGGCTAATAACCAGAATCTACAAAGAAGTGCTGGAATTATTAAGAAGCCTGAGTGGAGCAATAACTTTTTTGGTCACTTCTTTCCAATGACGCTTTTCACAACATGGGAGTTGCTTGCTTCTAAGAAGTGAGGCTATAGATTGAGTAATTCCTCAAGTAAAAAAGATTGGCAGATAGGACCAGAATCATATGGTAAAAGTAGCTCAGCCTTCCAGGACTTCTTGCTATGACTAGGGATTTTATTTAGTTTTGTTTCCATAGCGTGAATTGATTCTTTCACAGATATATTTTTGCTGCCATTATGAAGCTCAAAGTTAAACAGTCTATCAGTCACGTGTGCAGATACATACCTGCCTAGGTAGACACCAGTGACCATTCATTCTGTCAGCAGAAATGACTGAATAGCAAAGACATCCCACACCCTGTGCTAGACGCTGGAGGTACAATGGTGAGCAATTAAGACACGGTGTGTGTCTTTAGCAGCTTACAGCCTTGGCCACCAAGGATCTAGCACCCACGCTGTGTACTAACAGTGGGAGTAAAAAATTACACAGTCCTTTTGGAAAGAATTCAGTACCTATCTGTCAATATGTATCCAGACTCTGAAAACTATTATTTTTTTAACCACAGTAATTCTTGAAAAGAAAGTCATCTGAGATATTAAATAGCAGGAAAATCTCCATGTGTAACAGGTGAGTATTTCTTACATTAGTCTTATTAGTAGAATATTGAAAACAATCTTACTGTCCAATAATAAAAGAGCATATGCTTTATGGGAAAGCAGGTAGTTATTAAAAGCCAGTATAAAGAATTTCCAATAATGTAGAAAATATTTAAGGTACAATATTAAATGAAAAAATGCAGAGTTCAAAATTGTTTATACAGTAATATCACAGCTATGGAATAATGCTTTTTCACATTTATACGGTACTTTTCAGCTTTCAGAACAGTTTCAAATACATTCCTTAATTCTGAAATTCATAGCAACCCTTTAATAGAAGCAGAACAAAGGTTATTATTCCCATTCTAAACACAAGGAGACTGAGGCTTGCTGAGGTTTATGCATCTAATAACCAAGAATTTCATTTGTGTTAGAAGTATATAGAGTATGAGAGAATTGTTATTGGAGCTTTATGTAATGCATTAAATTCTCTTTATGTGTGACACCAGCTCAGGAACTTTGAGCAGCCTACCTCTTTTCTTCACATCCTTTCTGCCTGCTGAGAGGAAGGTGAAAAGGCTATCACTGATTGAATTAAAGTCATAATTTTCCACAATTGTCTTGCTTTGCTTTCTACTAGTGCCTAACTGTATAGGAAAGTTCTGTGTGTCTTCACCCAAGTACCTCTATGGTCAGACATGAAGTCTTGCTACAATAGATGGAATATTCCTGCACAGAGATCTTCACTGACAATTCCTGCTTACTCAGTTTCAAGCAATGGAAAAAGCAAGTGGGAGCAGGTGGGAGACAGTGGCAAATACAATGTGGTATTTAACTCCCTGCGCATACCAGCGTGTCTCCACCTTTCTGCTTTCTCCTGTATCAGCCAGCCCCCTTAGCTCAATGCTCAAGCTGCAATACGATGCTGTCTGCTCTCTGAACAAACGTCACACATCACACCTTTTCACCAGTGCTCAAGGCTTTCCTTTACCTGGTACCCTGTTCCTGTATTCTCCGCCTTGCAAAAGCAAGAGGCCTCATCCTTCAGCATCCAGCAGCCTCTTTGGTAGCAGAGTCAGATTCTCCATCCTCTGAGTTTCCCAAACATTTTGCAAAACCTTCTTTTAATATTTGTGACACACTGTATTCAGATTTAGTTATATTTCAGGACTGAATGTTCAGGACCAGAGAATATACAGTTTCATTTAGTCCTCACAAAAGCATCATAGATATAGATTATTTATTTACTTATTTTTCATATTTGCTTTGAATTTATGCCTCTATTTTTCTTTTTGAAATTTTATTTTAATTGACACAAAATAATTGTATATATTTATAGGGTGTTAGGGTATAGGTGATATTATAATACATGTATACCACATGTAATGATCAAAGCAGGGTAATCAGCAAGATATACGTTTTAAAAATCCTAATCTTACAGATGAGAAAATTGATACAAATAGATATTCCAGGTCAATGGCAGCAGTATCCATATTTGAACTCACATCTACTTATGTGTCTGTAGCTCATCCCATTATATCCCACCAGGTCTTCCATGACTGGGCTAGTGAGTGAAGTAGTGAATGAGCCAAAGATATTCCTTGAGTTTCCCCTCCCCATGCACGCATACACGCCTCTTCTGGTGACAAAGGTTGTCACAACTCAGAGAAGATGCCATAGTGGCTAGGCTTCCAGTTCACTGGACAGTCAGGGAATGCAATTTACTAGATGGAGAGGGCAGACAGTCAGTTTCTTGAGTGAAAACCAGCAGTTCACCAGGTAGCATGAAGACTGCCCCCAGCTCTCAGAGTAGGGGAGGGAGGCTATCTCAGATGACTCACATGATGTCATCACAGCTCTTCCTCTTCCAATTTAACCCATCTTTCTTGCATCATTCTCTCTAAGCAAAGAGCCCTAGGGTGTTCTTTGTGCAGAAGTGGCACCTGAACAGCCCAGGAATGGTCCCCTGACCTCAGGGTAGCCAGTTTAAAGTTAAGTCAGTCAGATGATCTGTCTTGAGTATTTGTGCTTAGACAAACAGAGCAGTTGGAAGAAGGAAGGCCACATAGCATGCAGCAGTAGCCTGGCCATTCTGGGCCGCGTGGCTGAGAAGTCCTGATGGAGAAAAGACTACCAGGTGGCTCCTGAAAAGGATGGAATGAGTAGCTCAGCCACAGTTCACATAGACCTCTGGTATTATTCCTGCTTTTGAATCCATATGATGGATTCAAGCCCTAGAATGTGTTGTTTATGGGTGTCTTATTAAGTTTATGTTCCTTGCAATGGAGAAATTCCTAAACTAACACACCGGGGAGCACTGAACGGAAAAACTAAGTCTAGAAATGACATGGCCGGACATCTTTCAGCAGAGTCTGAAAGCGTTAAGCAAAACTTGTCTCCCACCTCAGTGGAAGCAGACTCAGAATCAACTCTGGAGCCTGCAACAACCCTCTGCTAGGGTCAATTCTCTCATGATTGCTAAAACCACAAACTACTTGCAAGATAATCCGGGTCACTGTCTTTTTAAATTATCCTATAGTCAGGAACTTGTTTCCTGCTCAGTTCTCTGTCAGTCCATCTGGTATTGTGTAAGAAGAAATTCTCAAAATGGTATTAATATGCTTCTGACAATCTCTAAACATTTGCTGATTTTTCTTTTTAACAAAGAAAGAAAAAATCTTTGGCATAGAGCCTTGGCAGACAACAAAATCTAGCTTTAATATTTTTTATTTAACTCATTTTTACAGTTACCCTTTTCTTATGGTGAATGATAATATTTTACCATTTATGTGGTGATTTAAAGTTTCCATTGAGACGTATTTATGGGAAAAAAAAGAGTCAATTTAAAGAAAAATATTGTATAAATAATAGCATAGGAAACATGCAGTTATAGAACAAATCATGAAAGTATGGAAATCACCTAACATTTGGGAAATGCTAGTTAAGCCCGGCCACCCATTTGGCAGGTGGAGCAGAGGCCCTGAAAGGGCAGGTAGTTAAGACCACCCAGCCAGTTCTTCCCACTCTCTCTGGCCACACATATCTCTTTAAGAACTCTTTCTATATTTATTCTGTGACTTCAGGCATTAAAGAAAATATCTAACCAAAGAGGTCTGTTAGTGGTAAAGGGGACAGGGGCTGGGAATGAAGGTGAAAGGGAGACTGTGTTCTGAATTTCCCAGCAGTAAATAGACACACTATGCACTGGGTGGAGTCCGCAGGGTGGCAGGTGCATTGGTGGTGTCACTGGCTACTCATTGGCTAAGCGGAGCTCAGGGAGAAACAGATCATCAGAAGCTTACAATGCAGAGGCACAGTCATGGCCTGCAAAACAGAGTATTAATAAAGATCACAAGGATATACCTAAGAGAGGAAAATGAGCCTTTCTGTCTCTGTAAATAAATCCATGGCTTGCAAACAAAAACATGCCAGGAAAATCAACTGCAAATGCACTCCTAGTAAAGGAGACCAGATGTCCCTGGAATCATTTTCATTAAATTGTGAGTCAATTGTAAACTAGAGGGTGGGGGGTTGAGGGGAGTGGAGTTTTGCTTTCTAAGACTGCCAGATGCAAAGTCCAATTTCCAGGATAATGTATCCAGGGTGGAGAAGGCTTTCCAACATTTAATTACATATTGCCTAGCAACTGAAGAGATGAACAGGAATGGAGTCAGGGGAGCAGGGGTGATCCATTAGGATTTTGATGCCCCAGGTTGCAAGACACACATCAACACCAGGCCATGGTCAATGTGTTGATATGGTCCATCCCCAGAAGCCACAAGATGGTTCCAAATACGTGAATTATAAGCCGCATTTTGTTCCATTTCCCTTGGGCTGACCAACCCAGCAACCTGGCAGAATTAAGACCCTGTTTCCTTCATTTTTCACAAGAGAAGCATCTTTTCTTTCTGTATAAAGTAATAGATGTTGTTAAAAATTCAACAGTACAGACATGTATAAGGCAGCAAGTGAAAACTCATCTGCCAAGTACAGCCACTATTAACATCTTGGAGCATATATTTCCAGAATATTCCAGTCATAAGCTAATCTCTTTTGTTCTAACCTAAATGAGATATTATTGTACATATTATTTCATAATCTGCTTTCTTTCCTCTAATTTACTCCTGGACATTTGTCCTAAGGAATAATCACATAAGCGCTCAGAGATAAATGTACAAGGATATTTATGGAAGCATTGTTTTTAAAAAAAAAAGTGTGTAGGGATGCTCTTTCTAAAAAACTTTTGTTTTTTTAATTGAACTGTGACAAACATATAGAAAAGTGCACAGACAATGGAACCACCATGGAGAGTAATATATAGACTTTTACCAGCTCCCTACCTTCAAGACATACTTTCTATTAACTCTTCCTAATCACTATTTTCTTCTTTTCAAAGGTAACTATTCTCCTGATGTCAAATATATATTCATTTTGCCTAACTTTGAACTTCATACATAATGAATCATATGCTATATTTTGTTTTGTCTGATTTCTTTGCTCAACATTTTGTGAAATTCAATCATGCATTTTTATGTAGCCATAGTTAATTTTTATAGTATTACATTGAATGGCTATATAATAATTGATTTATCCATTCCTATGTTGATGAACTTTTAGGTTGTCTACAGTTTTAAGCCATTACAAATAGATTTTTTATGCATTCCTTTTGGTACACTCACAAGACAATCTCTTAGGTATATACCTATGAGTGAAATTGACACTTTTCTAAAATATCTGTACTATTTTACACTCCCAAGATCAATTTATGAAGGTGCTCAAATTTGTCCTTTTTAATGTCTGTATTATGTCAAATTCATCCTTTTAAATGTCTGAATTATGTTCCATTGTGTAGATATAGTCATAGTTTTCTATTGATGAAAATTTTGATTGTTTTCAACCCTACACAGATTTTTTTTTAAAAAAAAACAATGATTCCATAAATATCCTTGTACATTTATCTCTAAGCGCTTATGTGATTATTCCTTAGGACAAATGTCTAGGAGTAAAATTCTGAGAGTCAAAGAGTATATGCATTTAAAATGTTTATACTTCCAGGTTTCTTAAGTTAATTTTATTCAACTCTCTGATCCTCATCTTTCTGGTTGCTGCCTTGAACACACTCCAAGTACTAACTGTCCCATAAAATATGGGACCCAGGACTGATCTCTATAACTCAGGCAGCCTTGAATACATTGAGCAAGGAAGTGGGGTCCAGAGATGCCAAAGACCTACAGATGGAGATCATAATTTGTAAAATCTCCTCTAGGGCTTAAGAAGCCAGTCTCTGAAGTGTGCTCCTTGGATTTTGTCTGAACATCTCTCTAGCTTAAAGCAGAAGACCCTAGACTTAAAGAAGCTCATTCATTCATTTGGATCCCAGTGATTTCTGAATTGTGGTCCCTTGGACACAACAGTCATGTAGGAAGAAAAGAACATGTAATGTGAATGCAGATGTTCAGACACTAATTGAGGGCCATGTGCCAGCTACTGCTGTAGGCATCGATTATCCAACAACAATTGGAATCTGGGAAACAGAGACTTAAGGCTAAAGTTCTGTAATGGAGATATGGCCCGATATCTATGTATAGAGGAGGGAACAAATACTTTCAAAAGCATCAGAAAAGGCTTCATAGAAAAAATTTTATATTTTCTGCTACATTTGGGTCAGGTTGGCTGAAGGTTCCCCCATTTAAGAGTAGGATACGGATATTATCAATAAGTCTTCTTTCCTGATCTCCTCCAATGCACCAGGATCTTCATGGTAATGATTTATTTATCTCTAGAATTTTCACAATAACTGGATATATTTATTATTCTTCCATTTCTCAGTTGAAGAATATAAGGTTCAAAGAGAATAAAATGAACTTGACAAAGTTGCACAGCTAGTCCAGGAAGAGTAAGATTGGAAATCATCTCCATCTAGTTCCAAAGACTGGGCCCTTTTGGAACCACAAGACATTTTAACAAAGGGCAAAGCAAAAGCCCAATTAAGGAGGTTTTGAGGGTTATCACAGATGCAGACAAGGGGACACAAGGGAAAGGGTACCTGTCTCCATCAGAGGGCTGAGGTTCTGCTTGGGAGATTTCTCTCCTTGGGCAAGTGCAGCAGTGTTTTGGAGCCCCATGGAGAGGCCTGGATTCAGCTGCTCTGACAACTGCTTGAGGGCTTCTGCTATCACAGGTAGAAGACACAGGGGTTCCTTTTCTGGGCTCACCTCTATATCTTTCCCTTATTAAGGCAGACAGGAAAGGGCAAAGAGGAATGTGAATGCCCCAGTCACACCAGAGATCCAGCACCACTGTCACCCTCTGAAAGTTAAACAGGGACATGGGGTTTAGGGAGCGTGATGTCAATGGCTTCTTCCCAAGATGATGCATACAAGTGGCAAAATTCGGATTTGAATTCACATCTCCTGGTCCATAATTTCTGTGTGAGAAGGTTCCTCTGCAGTAAGTTCATTGAAGCAGTTTGATCTTAGCAAGAGCCAGGAATATATTTATTTTTTCTCTCTGAGCATTAGAAGTCATAAATTTATGTGTTAATCAAATCTCAGTTATAATTTATTTATGTACTCAAAAACCAGTTATGGCAGGGTCAACAAATATGTGTGTGTGTGTGTGTGTGTGTGTGTGTGTGTGAAGAAAGAGATAATAAATATTTCAGGCTTATAAGTCATATAATCACTGTAGTAACTATTCAACTCTGGCACTGTGGGATGAAAACAGCTATAGCAAATATGTAAAAGAGTGGGTATGCCTGTGTTCCAATAAAACTTTATAAAAATAAATGACATGAAAGAACTACATAGCTATAAGCACAAGAATGAAGTCAGACCCCTACCTCACACTATTTATAAAAATTTTAATTCAAAATGAATCATAGATTTAAATGTAAGAGCAAAAAAATATGAAATTATTAGAAAAAATATAGGCATAAATCTCTGAATCCTTGGGTTAGAAAATGATTTTTTAGATATGATACTACAAGTAGAAGGAAACAAAAGAAAAAATAGATTAGAAGTCATTAAAATTAAAACTTTTGTGCCCAAAAGACACTATCAAGAAAGAGAAAAGACAACCCACAGAATGTGAGAAAACTTTTGTAAGTCATATATCTAATCAAGGACTTGTATCCAAAATATATAAGGAACTCTTACAGATCAACAATAAAAAATTTTAAAAATGTACAAAGGAGCTGGGCATGGTGGCTCATACCTGTAATCCTACCACTTTGGGAGGCTAAGATGGGAGGATCACTTGAGGCCAGGAGTTTAGGACCAGCCTGGGAAACATAGTAAGACCTCATCTCTACTAAAAATAAAGAAACTTAGCCGGGAATGATGGTGCAGACCCCTCGTCCCAGCTAACTGGGAGGCTGAGGTTGGAGGATCACCTGAACCCAGGAGTACAAAGCTGCAATGAGCTATCATCTCACTACTGCATTCCAGCCTGGGCAACAGAGTGAGACTCTGTCTCAAAAGAAAAAAAAAAAGGATATGAATAAATAATCCTCCAAGGAAGATATACAAATGGCCAATGAGCACATGAAATGACACTCACTGACTATCATTAGCCATCAGTGAAATGCACATCGAAACCCGCAATGAAGATGCCATTTCACCTCCTTTAGAATAGCTATAATTTAAAAAGACAAAGAATATTAATTGTTGACAAAGATGTGGGGAAATTAGAACCCTTGTACACTGCTGGTAGGAATGTAAAATGGCACAAGTGTTTAGAAAATAAATCTGGCAGTTCCTCAAAACTGACTCAGCAAGTCCACTTTTAGGTACATATTTAAAGAGAAATAAAAACATATGTCTACATAAAACTTGTACCTGAATGTTCATAATACCATTATTTATAATAGTCAAAAAGTAGAAACAATCTAAATATCTATCTGCTGATGAATGAATAAGTTAAATGTGGTATACGTACATAATGAGATATTATTTATTCATAAAAGAGAATGAAGTATACATACATGCTACAACAGAGATGCACTTTGAAATCATTAGCTAAGTAAAAGAACAAAGTTAGAAAAGACCACATATTTTATGATTCCATTTATATAAAATATTGGGATTAGCCAAATCTGTAGAGGCCAAATGCAAATTAAGTGTGCCTAGGGCTAAGAGTGAGGGGTGAGAGAAAACTTGGGAGTGAATGCTAATAAATTCCTTTTTTGTGATAATATAAATATCCTAAAATTGATTGTGATAATAGTTGCACAACTCTGTTTACACTAGAAGCCACTGCACTGTGCACTTTAAATGGGTGAATTGTATGTAATGTGAATTATATCTCAATAAAAGTGTTACACTGAAAGACAAACAAAACACCAGATGGCGGGCTGTATTTGGCCCAATGGCTATAGTTTGCCAATCCCTGATTTACAGGATGTCAGGTGTGGTACCAGCCACAGGAGGCATAGCAGAAGAAATAAAAAGCATCCCCTACTCTGATGGAGCATAGTCTAGTGATAGAGACCATTGCTAAATGCAGAATCATATCTAATTGATACCAAATTAGAAACTGAAATAGTTGTTTCAAATGAGAAATTCAGCTGAGAGAGGAATGGACCGAGTCAAGCAAAGCCTTGTGGGCTGTGATGAGAAATTCTGAGTGTTTTTGTCTAAGCACTTCATCAAAGGCTCTCTGTAGCTACTTTTTGGAGAATGGGTTTGGGGGAGAGAAAGAACGAAAATAGAGAGACCAACAAGAAACAGCCACAGAGATCCTTTGATGAAGTGCTTAGACCTAAAAAAAGGAACGCCCAGAATTCTTCATCACAGCCCACAAGGCTTTGCTTGACTTGGTCCATTCCTCTCTTGGCTGACAGGCATTTAGAGGGTAAGACAAAGGGTCATGGTGATGGGTTGAATTTAGAGAGGGTGGGGAGGAAGCATTCAAGATGCCACCTCAGTTTTCTAGTTTAAGCAGCTGAACAGAGGAAAGTGCAATTTTCAGAATATATTTGTTGGGGTGAGTGGTTGGGTGTGGGTAGAAAATCTCAGGTCAGAGCCTCTTAAAAATAAGGAAAGGGAGCTGTCCGTTCATCAATTCCCATGCATTGAGGTTCACCTGAAAGGTCTGTGTCGACAACTCTTAGAACAGATCTTCCCCATCGGTGCAATTGCAATAATAATATTTACCTTATTAGGTTGCTACAAGGGCTAAATTAATTAATATTGGGAAAATGTTTAGAGCAATGCCTGACATATGTCGGCTTAATGTAAGTGCTGAACAAAATAGACTCTGGTGGTTGTTTCAGTAGGAAGACAGGAGCTAGAGAGATAAGACCCTTGCCTTGCAAACTGTCCTAAACGCTTTAACCTGTGCCCACTCCACCCCCTGAGATACTGGCATGAGGCTTCAGCCAGTTAGAGTGGGGTTTCCTTTTGTGCAAGATGTGAGATGCCATGATCAAGTGCAGAGTGACTGTCCCCTACTCCCCTCCCTTCCTTCTGCCTTGAGTATCCAGCTTCAGGCTCTCCCAGAGATACTGGATTCCTTCTAGTTCCTGTGCCTTGGGAGGACGGAGGAGTTCAGAAGCTGGGTGAGGCTGGGGCACTCAGAGAGGGCAGACATCTCAGAGTGGAGGGAGATTCAGACTGCAGCAAGTTAACACCTTGAAATCATTAAAAGTACTCTACAAATGGAAACTAATTTGGGCAGCACTTGAAGATATAACACAGATAAAGCTAACTGACTGTGGCAAGGCTGCAGAGGCTCAGCCACACCCTTCAGCTTCTCCCCAGCCTCCTTCTCTTTGCTCATCTTGACTTGCTGACTTTCCCAGTTTCCAGGATGGACAATGAATGGAGAAGGTCTTGGTGGGCAGGCAGTGGCTAGGAAGGAAGGAGAGGTGTGTGCGATGCTCTTTTCTGAGCACATACTCTTGTCTTGCTCTGGATCTGGACAGAGGACCCTCCCACAATCTCCATTCTAGTCTAAAGGTATCTTCCCTCAGGGCAGCCTCCTTAGTAAGGTGAGGGATTTTGTAACCTCAGAGGAAGACTTCGTCACCTGAATTATGGGAGGAGGAGGGGTTATGGCTACCGGAAAGAGGGAGGCTGATGAATTATGTATGGCTGGAGGTGATGGTAAACAGTCTCTGGATGATGAGCTGCCAGCAGAAAGGCAGCACTGAGCACTGAGTCATGGCAAAGGGGGTTATTAGTCTGTCAGCTGTACACACCTCTGGGTGGGGTGAGGTTTTGGGCTGAGTCACACTCTGCAGAGGGAGAGAGAGAGAGAGAGAGAGAGAGAGAGCTTGGACCTCAGAAGAACAGGGAGGGGGCTCATATTCTTGATGAGCCATGCTGTTCTCGAGATCCCTCTTCTTCTCCCACCTGCAGACTCTGGCTCCTCCACCACCCTACCCAAGAGTTACCATCCCAGCTCCTTTGCAAGTGACTCACCTGGACCAGCCAGGTCTCAGTCAGGAGCATGAGGACTTCCCTCCCCTCAGCAGGGAGGGGGTATAAATAGTCTTCTGTTGCTCCTGTGTTCAAGCTCCTCCTCTAAGCCCAGCCTGAGAACCTTGGAGCTGAGCCTGAAGCAAGGAGTGGGAATGACAGGCCTTAAGCCACAGAGCATAGAACTACAAAAGCCCAAGACAGAGGGAAGCCAAGACCCTACACACAGCCTGAACCAAGTGTCAGCTTGAGGGGTCAGGCAGGGAGGTGCACAAAGAGATGGCGACACCAAGATGGATAGAATTGGCTCAATCATTCAGCCAGTATATGGTTTTTTAGTACAATTATGAGCCAGGTATTCCTTCAGATTTTAGTGATACAGAGATTGTCAAGAGAGCTGAGACACCTATTCTTACGGAACTGTTAGAGTAGGCAGATAGTAATAGCTAGACCTAAGCAGGAGGGCAAGCCCCTGAGAATAGGAAGGTCTGGAAAATCTCACACCTCAGAGATTACCTGAAACCTGCAAGCTAGGTATGGGCAGAAAGGAGGGGAAATACCTGTGCAGGAGGGCACACCCCTTAAGATGCCCAGGAATCACTCACTTTGCAGTTCACCTGTCAGATCATCACTAGCTACATGCTGATAAGGAGGGGAAGAGGGCAAAGGAGAAATTTCTAAAAGATACAGAGGCACCTTAAGTATGGATTTGACAGCTATACAACCTTCCTGGGGTGGCGGTAATGAGCAATGTAGCCTTACAGTAGCATTTGCAGCCACTACCGGGCCCAAGCATGTGCACCAATGAATAGTAAAAGAGGGTTCCACAAGCCTGGGGTGGGAACTAGGCAGGGGGAAAGGTGGGGACTGAAGGTAGAAATGAGAATATTAGACCAAAAAAAGGCAGAGACTTAAGACAGAGACAAGAAATTAAGAAAACATCTGATGTCATAAAACCCAACACAGAACTCTTGGGCTGTTTCTGGCCTGATCTCTTTCAGCAGCCCGCTCTGCCTCATCTTTCAGAGTGTGCTGTCTCTCTAATTAAACTCTTTGCTCTCCATTTTCCTTCAATAAATTCTCTTTTTGGCTAAATTGTCTCTCGGTCAAAATCTTTCTCCCAAGACGACAAAGATGAGGACTCACTTCCTTCCCAGTAACAGAACAGTATGATGGGGAGACAGACAAATTACCCATAACCCATTAACACACAAACTGATTTCAGACAGTGATAAGTGCTTAGCAGGAACTAGAATGGGAGTGGTGAATGACTGGAGGAAGGCCTGCTTAAGATACAGTGGTCTGGAAAGTCCTCACTGGGTAGGAGACATTCCTGTTGGCATTTGGTCCTAAGAAACTTGGGGGAGAGCACACTTGAAGGGACTGGGGCAGGATGAGCTCTGCGTGCTCTGAGTGCCAGGAGCATAGGTGCATCTGGAGTGAAGCCTGAGGGGAAGTGGTTGGAGGTGACTTGGAAAGCCAAGAGGGTCCAGGCATGCAGGGATGGTGCAGGGACTGGAATTTCAGGCTTGGGAGTTGTTGGTGATTTCCCATGGAGAGGAAGAAGGCTTGTGAGGACAGATGTCAGGGAAGAAGTGGGTGGGCATGTTTATCTAAAGCCTGCAGCTAGCCTCAAAGCTTGTAAGAACATCAAACCACTTGAAGACAAAGGGTAAAAAGAACATTTATAAAGCACTGCTGTATGTTGGACATTCATATACATTGTCCTTTTTATTCTCTACAATTCCCATCACAGATAAGATCAGTGATCAATGGTGCTTAGAGAGTTAACTAACATACCCACTTAGGAGGTGGCAAGATGCATCTATGACCCATGATCTTAGCCACTTTGCCCCACTTGAGAGAACTGAAGGACATAGTTAAGATCTTGTGTTTCAACCGCATATTTTACGTGAAAGGATGTATCACACAGAGAGGCTAGGCCGTGATGATACAGCTGGATGGTGCTGAGCAGAGTCAGGACAAAGGAAAAGACCTTCTGCTTTGTGGTGGACATTCCTCTCACTATGCCCTTGGCGGATACTGTGGTGTAGAGAAAAAGTCAGAAGAACTTGGGATCATTCTCGAGGCCATCACTTAGTACTGTGTGACCTTAGATAGCTTTCTTTACCTCTCTGTGCCTCAAAATCCTTACCTGTAAAAATGGGGTAATAATATAGATTTAAGTCTTATAAAGAATTGTTGTAAAGATTAAAAAGGGGGTAATACCATATGCAAAAGCACCCAGTGCAAACTTTCAAAGCTCAGGCAGAGCCAGGATTCAAGCCCATTCCTGTCTAACCTTGCACATAGTTCATCCTGCCCCCAGGTACTACTGATACCTCCAGAGAGTATGAGAATCATGCCTGACTGTGGCAGTATCTGGAAGCAGATGCCTCAAGTTCCCCTCTTTGTGACACAGTAGTCTATGGCATCAAATCCCTTCCATGGGTCTTGCCTCTGGCACTTAAGAAGAAGGGGCTGAAACCTTTGTCTTAGCCAGACATCTGGGGCTTCCCCTTGGGACCAGTTCTTTCAGGCTGAATTCTGCTTTTAGTTTTTCTCATCTCTAAGACTTTCAGCTAATGGCCTGGAGCCCAGGCTTTAGCCCCATGTCTTCAGGCTTGGCCCCTCCTAGGTTCTAATATTAATCAAACTGCGGTATTCAACTTCACCCTTTCTCCTAGGATTCAAAGGATGTGAGCATCTAATGATGCCCTGGTGAAAAGAGAGAATGTTGCCTCTGTCGCAGCTGGCTGGGCCCCATCGGCTCTCAGAACCCCTTAGAATGTATATTTTACCCTTCTTGGAGCTGACCATGGGATGAAAGGAGTTTAGACCTCTGCTTCAACTAGGGCTGCAGATAAAATACAGGACATCCACTAAATTTGAGTTCTAGATAAACAAGAAATATTTTTAGTATAAGTATGTCCCAAATATTGAATGGGGTATACTTATATCAACAATTATTTGTTATTTATCTGAAATTTAAACTTAATGGGGTGTTCTGTATTTTCATTTGCTAAACCAAGCAACCTTAATCTGAAGCCAACCATTCTTTCCACTGTGTCCTCGTGACCTCGAGCCCCAGTTCTGATAATGGCTTAACCTCGTCTGGAACTGGACCTTGCACCCAGATCAGAGAGATGCGACTTTATTCTCCTGTGACTGAGCTGCTAGATGGTAACCCCTTTCTTCATACCCCACTGGCATCCCCTACCTCCTTTGCTGGCCTCATGCCAATCTCTGCTGGCCAGCACTTCTCAACTTCCCGCATCAACTCCCCACAGCACTGATATTCCAGTCCTATTCCACAGTTCTCTAGCACCTTGTTCCACTGCCTGAAGTTGCCTCTGGTGGGAGTCTCCTGTTGCTGGTCACCACATGCTTTTTGGGTATCTTGCTCTAACTGTGTGGCTGGCCAATGACCGGAGAGCACACCTATGACTAGTCTTGCCCCTCCTTCCCAGCAGTATTGCTGCCCTGATAAAATTAACTGCCCTCCCCCATTTTGTCAAGTGACAAGCTCCAGTGACAAAGCTCCAAGATAGCTAGTTTTTGAGCTCCAAGAGGGCAGGGATCATGTGTTTGAGCCAATATCTGCTGAAGCTATTCGCTATTCATCGGGAGAGCCAGAGGGAGTCCAGGGATGAAGGAATGGTGCAGGGATTGGAATATCAGTGCTATGGGGAGTTGATTTCCCATGGAGTGGAAAAAAGTGGATCCAATCACTTAACAGTACCAGTCACATAGTACATGATCAGTTAACATTTGCTGAATGAATGAAAATAGAATGGGAATTGAGGCTCTGAGATAATTGGACTCATGGTCATTATTATTATTAAAACTAGAAATCCCCTTAAGGATGAGCAGAGTTTTCCAGAATACTGCTGGCCAATTTCACCCAGATCACCATCCCAGCATCCTGTTGCTGCAACTGCTTTTTATAACAACGCATTATAAACTATGTAGTTGCTTTGGCAATAGTGACTCAAAGTGAGAGAACTCTCAAAAGAGAGAGACAGCTGAAAATGAAAACAGAAGGTTTAGGTTACAATTTAGGCCACTGCCCCTCCCAGCAGAATCCTCCATCATATATGGGATTTTGTGTCTCCTTTACTTAACAGACATTCAGTCCCCAAAGCCCCATTTCAGAACCTTTGGGGAGCCATGGTCACCTCTGAACTTCTGGGCTAGTCATTTCATTGCTCCTCTCCTTAGATCTTTTTCCTGACCTGCCCTCCCCTACTTCCCTCTGCACACTAAGAAGATGAATATGGCAGAATAAAAACTCTTGGCTGTCTCATTTCACTCAAGCCAAAGTGACTGACCCACAGGAAAATGATTAACTGGATGGATTTTTTTTTAAAGAATAATCTCCTTGAAAGAGTAAAGGACCTAAGAGTGAGTGGTACAATCCCAGCTCTTATAATACCACTCAATGGAGGTCTCTGAATTCCAGTAAAGAGCAGTGAAATTTTATTATCACAAAAAAGGAGAAAAATGCTTCAATTAGAAAAAGATTCTCAATTGTGATATTTTAAAAGAAAACAACTTCATATCAGACATACTTAAAATAAAAAAATTAAAATGGGCCTAAATGAGCAGCAGGAGCATGTTATTCAAAGTACATGGGATCAAGATTCAAAGGACTTTGGTTCAAGGTCCTGTGCTGGCACGTACTGGCTCTGTTGTCTTTGTTTCTTTGCACCTCTGCATGTTCATCTGTAAAATGAGACTAAAGTTATGGTCTTCTCTAACACCACAGGGACATAGTGAGAATGAAATAAAACAGGAAAGGTAAACTCATTTCACTCCTTGAGAAGTTATACACAGAGAAGAGGAGTCTTCGTGTCACCCAGATGGAGTTGCCCACCTTGGAAGGTTCTCCAGACCTCGTCACTGTGGGTGCCTAGGACACCTGGTCACTTGGTGCATGATGTGGTTATGAAACAAGACTTCGAAGGTCCCTTTGAAACCACAGTATCTACACTGAGCAAATGTTTTAAAAATAACTCTAACAGAACAAACGAGTCATTTATATTTTTGAGCTCCTTTCCTACTAGCCATTTACGAGGGACCGTCACTTGATTGTACTATCTCCACTGACTCTATCCAACAACTCCATGAGGAGTACAATTGCTATCCTCATTTTATAGATGAGGAAAATGAATCACATAAAAATTAAGACGCCTTCCCCTCCCGCACAGAGCTCACAGTCCAGCAGTCATCTAACTTAGAATTTGAACCAAGTCTATTTCTCATGCTCAGATGGATGGAAAGGAAGTAGAGCAAGCCCAGGCCAGCCTCACAGGTAGACTGTGGTATCTGAAGGACAGACGGTATCCACGGGCTTCTGCAGAACTGATTATCCAGGCATCCAGCTGAGAACTTCAGCTTCCCTTGAAACATCCCTGTCACCCAGGAACCTATGCATTACTGATGGAATCTGAGTTTGGCATGCATTCAGGTTACTTCTGCTTTTCTGAGTCTGGTAGCAGAGCTCTCCATTATTTCTAAGCCCACGAAAGTCCAGGAATGTGTGCTCTGCCACAACCAACACCAAAGTATCTAAATAATTATGGCAGGTAATAGAAAGCTATTAGTGATGCCAAGTCCACTTCTTCAATATTTTCCCTTCTTTCTCCCTTTCTCCTGGTATGATATGATGCATCTGCATACTATATAAAAGTCTGATGAATGAAGGAATGAATGAATGGACAAAACAGCCCCAAATAGGTCAATTGGCTTAGCTCCACACAAGGTTGCAGATTTTGCTTCTGGTACCATCCAACCAATTAGCATAAAACTGAACTTGTATGCAGGAAGAATCAGGTGGGAGATCATGTAGCTGTTTAATGGCAATTAGATTAAGTCAGAGCAAGTGGATCAGCAGACTCATCAGATACAGAAAGAGGCCAGACTTTCCCCTTTCCACAGCAGCCCCATCTACTGCCCTGTCTTGAGCCACACCCCCACACAGATAAGCTCCAAATCTGTTCTAGCCACATAACTTCTCAGCCCCAGATGCACATGTCAGTTGCCTACTGGCCATATCTTCACAAATGGCACACAAGTACCACAGACCCTATAAGAACAAGACTCAAAGCTTACGATCACATTCCCTTCTCCCCGCCCCCTTAACCAGCATCTCCTGCATCCCCGCATTCGTGGATGGACCTTTATTTCCAGGAAACAAAGAACAACGAAAACAACAACAACAAAACCAATGTTCACATATATTTAGCACTTATTGTGATCAATGTACTGTGTACTATCTTGTAACAATTAGATTTCCTTTTTCACAGATGAGAAAATCAAAGCTCAGATAGGTAAAGTAACTTGTCCTCGGTCACATCATTAGTAAGTAAGAGTTGGGATTAGAATTCAGGAAGTCTGGCTCCAGAGCCCAACGTGTAGCCACAAGACTATATCGAAGCCCAGGCACCGTGCTGGATATTCTTTGTTTGCAACCACACACCTATGGTCATGGCCATTTCCCTGCCTCTCTGTGTCCTGCTCTGGGTGTCAGGAGGCTGACCTCTATGCACCATGCCATCTGGGCTCTCTTGCTCTTTGGCTGAAGATTGGTTGTGGCCACTGGGGGATTAGAAGGTTGGAAGGCAGACAGGTCTGAATATTTATTTTCCCCACCTCAACCTGCTCCCTCTCTGCCTCACTCTCACACTAGCAGGAGCTGAATTCTGTGGTGACAACTCCTCCATGGCTCTGGGAGCACTATTTCCCCATATTACTCCTTCAGACCTAGGGATAGTGATAGTCCCCACTGTTGCTTTTTCCTGGGTACTTCTCCATAGTTTTTGGTTCCCTGATCCCTACTCAGACCTCTGTCAGTAGCCCTTTCCTTCTTTTTATCTACTAGGATCCTGATGGATTCAGACTCCGAACTTCAGCGTCAGCTAAGATCTCTTCCTCCCAACATGCCCCACATCCCAGCGTTATGAAGACCATAATTCTGTCCTTGGAGCATCTCCAGCATTTTCTTCCTCTCTATCCATCCTGCTCTGGCTTACACCATCCCCTTAGCTTCCCACTTGGCCTCCCTGCATGCAGGCTCTTATGTCTTTGATGTATTTACCACAACAGTAAGACATCCCCCATCCCATCCCCACACCCCCTAAGTTAGATTCACTCTTCGACTTGCCTCTAAAGCCCTTCTATGGTTCCCTACAGTCCAAAGAATAACATCAAACTCTGAAGCCTACCGTAGGTTTTATTCACTTTTGTATTTCTCCCAGGGCCTTTGCCTGCATTCAATAAATGTTGTGTTGAATGAAGAAAGCATTATCATTATTTGGAGAGTTCCAACGAAGTGTAAAGCACAGGGACACGGGACTGCAGTGAGAACATCCTCAAAGATTTTATAATCACAACCAGCTTTGCAGTCCCCAGATGAGCAGCTTCAAAAACCCTTTAAAGCCTCATCTATTTTTGCCCTTGCCCCCTATGTACCAGCTCCATCACCTGCACACAGAGGAGAGTTTCAGGCCTCTCTCCTCCCTAACAGGGAGGCAAGGTTGTGCATGACTGGGAGCACAGGCTGGAGTCAAACTGCCTACGTCCAGGTCCTGCTCTCCCTGTGTACATAAATAAATAACCAGGCCTCTCAAAGTCTATTCTTTTCTCTGCAAAATAAGGATAACAATAGTACTTACCTCATAGGATTTTTGAGGGGATTAAATGTGTGATACTAATTTACTAAACACAGTACTCAGAACAAAGTCAGCTTTCAAAAATGTGAGCAGGTGTTAGTTACTACTGCCCTGTTACACGGCAGGATTATTATATTACACGTTATTATGTCTATTGTATAAGCTATTTGTTGTTAGCAGTATTTATACATAGGCTTTTAAATTTGAACCTTCCCAGAATACTGAGATATGTTATTAGCTCTACTTTGCAGAAGAAAAAAGTGACATGCAGTGAGTTATGTGTTTTGCTTTAGGTCACATGGTCATATCTGCTGGAGTCAAGACTGGAATATGGGACTTCTGACTCAAAAATATGCTGTTCTTCTATGTTCTATGCACTACATTCTATGAACTATTACGTCCAATTAAAAGTCAGCTCATTTTTCAAGGCCCAGTTCAAGTGCTCCTTCCTCCATGACCTCTTCCTTAATTCCTTAGGAGGGATTTATCAGTTTTTCTTCTGCATTCTGGAAGCATCCCAATTATAGACCTATTCAGATGAACTGAACTCAGTAGTGTATTATCCTTGGGAATTTACATTTCTGGCTTCTTCACTAAACTGTGATTGCTTTGAGAATATAACTTTTGTCACATTCATAGGTGCTATCTCAGTGACCATCTCAGTACCTTGCATAAAGTAGACAGCAAGGCAATAAATGTGCAGCAGAATTTATCAGTCAGGATCAAGAAAAACATAAACAGTTATGTTGCAGTAACAAACAATCCAAAAATCTTAGTGGCTTCAAAAAAAAAAAAAAAAGACCTACTTCTCATTCATTCTATCTTCTCCTTGCAAGTTCCATCATCCTTATTTTGGAACCCTGGCTGAAGAAGATAGACAAAGGGAAGATGGTGGAAGGCACAGTAGCCCTTAGGGCTTGTGCTTTAAAGTAGTATACATGCTTCCATCCACATCTCATTGGCTAAGGTAAGACACACAGCCCTTTCGGATGTCAGGGGACAGGGAACATAACATTCTTCCAGACAGGGACTCTGATTGTAAAGAAGCAGAAATCTGATCAGAAAGAGCAACTGTAAACCTGGAACCTGGCTCCATTTACAAGGGAACCAACAGCTAGTTACTAAGAAGGCTGTGATGAATCAGAAGTAGCTTACATGGTCCGACATGCAATTCTCATTCAAACACACACACACACACACACACACACAAGGTTACAGATTATTATTTTAGTTATACAGGCAAAGAAGCAAAGGCTTAAAGAAGTTAAACAAATAAATTAAGATAACATAGAAAAATAATAGGAACCAGATCTGATATGGGTCTAAGTCACACCAAACTCACTTTCTCCTAAATTACACTGTCCTCTTAGGTGTTTTTTTGTTTTTGTTTTTGTTTTTGTTTTTCTGAGTCTCACTCTGTTGCCAGACTGGAGTGCAGTGGTGTGATCTCAGCTCACTGCAACCTCCCCATCCTGTGTTCAAGCCATTCTCCCAATTCAGCCTACCAAGTAGCTGGGACTACAGTCGTGCACCACCACACCTAGCTAATTTTTGTATTTTTAGTAGAGACGGGGTTTCACCACGTGTACCAGGGACCATTTCAGTGGTCTGAGGTTCTCAGGCTGGCCTCAATCTTTTGACCTTGTGATCTGTCCACGTTGGCCTCCCAAAGTGCTGGGATTACAGACATGAACCACGGTACCTGGCCCCTCTTAGGGTTTTGAGGCTTCTAATTAGAATACATCACTCTTTCTACAAAAAAAAAAAAATGGAGTAAATCCTTAGTACTTGAAGTGTTTTCCTTCAAACAATAATATTGGCATCATGGACTAGACATGTAAGCTCTCAGACTTCACCCCCACCTACTGGATTAAAATCTGCCTTTAAATAGGATCCTCAAGTGATTTGAAGGCATATTCAGAATTGAGAAGCAAGGAGGTAGACACCAAAGGCAAAAAAAAAAAAAAATGCATTTTTCCCCATCTTGACTGGAATCAGGAAGCAGAAGAGAGCTGACTGTAGTGCTACCTACTGTGTGAAAACCTCATCAAGTTAATTTTGTTGAAACAGAAGAAAATGACATAAAACCTGTTTGTAGGACCCACGTGGGAGCAGCATTAACAGATGCTGCTGAAAGCCCATGACCTTAATTGTATCTTCCAACACTTTGCCTAATTCCCAGAATCTCATCATTCATTCTACATTAATTAAGTCTTCAAACATGCACTGTAGCATGTGCTGCTACATACAAGAACAGGGCTAAGCACTGGACATGATGAGGGTGTCTGTCCTTGAGTGGCTTACCATCTAGAAGAGGGAGTATAAAAATGGATACACTGTGATCAGGGTTCATCAAAGAGTGAACAACGCTCTTTGGGGTCCTAGAAGAAGGCAACATATTAGGGTGTCAAGGAGGGCTTCCTGGAGGAAATACATGCAGGAGGAGGTCTTCAAGATGTGAACAAGAGCTCACTGTGCAGGGGCTTGGAAGGGCCGTGTAGCTTTCAGGCAGCACCCAGCAGGACAGAGGCCATTGAGGCAAAAAAAGCAATACTGGGTATGACTGGTGCTTTGGGTTGGAGGGAGGAGAGGTGAGATCTTTAGTTGTTCCAGGTGTAAATTTCTAGAAGATCTAAGTGTTGGTGCCTGATGGGATGAGGAGCTCTTGTCCGGAAAAATCACTGGATCAGCCCCTCTCTGGGTCTCTGTTTTGATCACCTATAGGCTCAGACTCTACTGTGATTCTGAGCTAATCTAGGACATTGCATGTGGCATTTTTAGCTTTTTGGCGTAGCATTTAAATAAACATTATTTTAATCTAGAGCAAATATATACACAGATAGCCCTTGACTTGCTATGATTCTACCTAACATGTTTACTTTAGGGTGGGTTTAACTGGACGTAGCCTCATGGAGTTCCTCAGGGAACTCCTTACAACCTAGTATAGGGTTAGGGTTCCTACTGATTTTGCATGTTGCTTTGGCACCATTGTAAAGTCAAAAAATTGTCAGTCAAACCATCCTAAGTTGGGGTCCATCTGCTGTGCTGCCCAAATTAAATGTATTTTTTATTTACAATATTTTTGACTTATGATGGGTTTATCATGGATGTAACCCCATCATCAATGGGGAAGCACCTATCTATCCATACATATATATAATGGTTGAACAGAAGGTAGTTTGAGAGTACAGAGACAGACACCAAAGCCAGCTCACTGAGGTGGTCAGGGAAGGCTTGCAGGAAGATGTGATGACTGAGATAAATTGTAACAGACAGGTAGGGCACAGTGAGGACAAAGGCCAAGCCTGGCAAGTGTGGGGGTGCTGCAAGCTCATATGGCTGGAATATGAAGTCAGAGGCAGGAGCAAGTGGTTCTTGGGCATCATAAGGTTCCAGGACTGCCTCTGCTTAAGTGATTAAAGCTGTTCTCTACCTCCTAACCCTAACCCTCCCACCCTGTACCCCAATTTGGCTCCAGGCCTGGGACTCCCAGCAGCAAGAACGAAAAGAATATTACTGACCACAGGGAGCATGAGGAAAGTGACTACCAGAAGGGGAGAGCACTGTCAAAAATGTGATGCTAGTGGTGACCGGGGTGTGGGGAGACTGCTTTAGAAGAACCCAGGGGCCAGAGGAGTGACTCATCTGTCCACCAGCCTCTTAGTCACAATTGATAATGTAGGTGACCCTGGATGAGGAGGCAATTAAAATCCAATTAACCTCCCTGAACTGCAGTTTTGAGTGCACATCAGAAAGAGATTTGGAGATCATTAAATATGAGGTTGTGAATGCAGGGGCTACAGGGTAAGGGTAGCATGAGAAAACCCTTCCTTTGAGGCCACTGGCTACTTTTGTGGTTCTCTTCCACAATCAGGCCACAGTATAATACAGTGGGAACTGTTGCATGGGGAAAGCAGAGGGACCCAAAAGAATCTCCTCCTCTCTTCAATCCTTCCTCCCTAGGCCTGGCCTTAAGAAGAGATTCAGCAACTGCAAATCATGTTGCTGGGTGAAAAATGTTACCTGGGATGGAAGGGGATGGGAGGGAATGAGAGGGGACCTACTCCTGATAGCTGCCTCCTAGGAGCCTGCTCAGTTTATTAAATTAGCAGGTTTCTCTCTTGTGGAGAGGGCACTGGAGAATGAAATGCCAAATGGATCGTTTCATGGAATCGGAGACTGATAAATTTTAAGAGGTGGAAGGCTCCTTGGAGAGCATCTGGTTCAAACCCCCTCATTTTTCAGATGAAGAACCTGCAGCCCAGAGATAGGAAACGACTTCCCTAAAGTCACGGTTACTACTTGAAACTCAAATCGAAGAGGCATTGAGAGAGGGAAGTGGATTCTCTCCATAATTTATCACTTCTGCATGTTTAGTGTTCTTTATATTAAATTTACTTTTGATAAGGAGTACCTGCAATCTCAGAGGTAATTTACTGTGAAAGATAATTCTTAAGATTTGCCACCATTATTAACATTGACTTGAATTATGTTGCATTTTATATCAGAACATGGGTTTAATTTAGCCCATGGAAAACAATTCTCTCAGTGAAAAAAAAAAAAACAAAAAAAACTTATTTCCACACTGAGAAGGCAGCTTAGCTTCTCACCAAGATAATACGAATGTAAGTTGTAATTCCTTGCCTACATCTGCCTTTTCAATGAGATGTTCACACCTGTCTTTAAAATCTTCATTAGAGTCCACCGTTTGTTGGCCATCTCAGGACAGATAATCAGCCCTCACTCCAGTGCAGATGCAAAGAGGCAGAAGAGTTAGCTAGACTGAACCTGAGTTAATGAACATCAAGTGCCAGGTGCTGGGCTAGACCCTGAGAATGCAAAAGTAAGAGCCATTAGGAACAATTCTTCTGGAGCTCACCACCTCACCAGGACTGGCTAGCCTAGTGAGAATCAGAAAAAGCAGATGAAGAAAGGTTATGTTCCAAGATAAGCATGTCCTCCTTCCAGCATTTGCATAGATCTAGACTTATCCAGGGTGAGGCCATGTCCCATGACCCCAGTATGGAACTCCATTTCTCCCTCTAAAGGTGCATTGTTCAATAGGGTAGCCACTAGCCACAGGTGGTTGTTTAAATTCATATCCATTAATTTAGAAAATTGAAAATTCCATTTTTTAGTCACACTAGCTAATTTTGAGGGCTCAATGGCCACCTGTGGCTAGTGGCTAACCTATTGGACAGTGCAGGTTTAGATCCTTGCTGCCACTGTAGACAGTTCTAGTGGACAGCTCTCTATTTGCTGACCCCAGAGTTCAATCTGTCACGCATCATAACACCAACTGGCTCTCATGTTGACTGTATTTTCTTCAAGTGAGACTGGGGTAAATACCCACCCTGCGTGGATCTTTGCCTTTCCTCAAAAGCCTTTGCATGTCTTCTATTGCAGCTGTATTCTAACCAATAACAGTGGAAATCAACATTCATCACATGCCTGCGTTATGCCACCACGATTCTAAATGTTTTCAACACAGCCCTCCTTTTGATCCTCAAGAACCCCTGTGCACACAAAGTGAAGGTGGCAGAGGCCCAGTAAAGGTCTTGCCCACGTTCACCAGCTATGAATGGGGACTGGTGAGTTGGATCTGGGCATGCCGCCTCAGAGCCCAGGTCTGAACCACCATCCATGCTATGTAGGGTTGACCCCAGTCCTGGCCCTACCCTTTACTGGGTGTTTCCTTTAGGAAAGACACAAACACTTCAATTCTCAGTAAGCCCTCTTCTCCAATGGGAGAAGCTGCTTTCACTCTCTGCAAGGGCTTTGTGAGGATCAGGTACAGGGGGAGTGCTTTTTGAACTTCAAAGCCCTGAGTGTCAGGGGCCATTATGAAAAACAAAAATGATTGCAGATACTGTCTTTCAGATCAGCATTCTGTGGGCTGGAGAATCACCTGGAGAGCTTGTTAAGCATGCAGAAACTCTGGTCCACCCCAAGCAATTCAGACTATGTGAGTCCAGAGCCAGGCATCTTCATGTATAACAAGTGCCTTGGGTGGTCTGAGGCAGGAATCTTTGAGCCCCTTTTTGAAGAATGTTGATTATAGGTTTCCAGTTTTGGTGCCTGATGATCCATTTATATGTGGGCTGGAACAGCAGAGAAACTATTTGCACAGGAGAACTTCTGCCATGCCAGGTAGAGAAGTAGGTGTCTGGTTCTCTGTTCGGATTCTTCCAGGATCCTCAATTTTCAAAGGCAAGTACCCACCCCACCCTGTGCATAGCTGAATAGGGAATTAGCCCCATTGGGCAACCTGATGAGTCACTTGTCATTCTAGGACTAGGAGGCTACCCTGTTCTCCTTACCACCCAAGTCTTACCATGAACTCGCTTGAAAGAAACAGAAGACTGTCTGAAAGACACATAGTCCTTCCAATTTTGTAAGACATTCTCCATCTCATTCTGATCAGATCATTCAAAAGAGGCAAGCTTAGATAGCATGGTCTGTCTGCTTGTAGAAAGGCTTTTACTAAATTATACTTGGGCATGAGGTCATCAGCCTGCTGTGAGAAAAGGTGCTATAATGAACCTCTCTTCTGAATGTACTAAAGGGATCCTGTCGAGGATATTGCATCATAACATTTTCTCTTTGGCAGGACCAACTCTCAGGTTTCAGGTCCAGGAGAAACTAAGTTTTCTTTGAGCAGTCACTTTAGGTTAATCTCATAGACACTGAGGCTTGAAAGTTATCACATTTCATTTTTCCCTCTTGTTTTGGCTGTTAGGAAGCTCAGAGCCAAATTTACTACCCACCTCTAACAAGGTGTTAAGGCATATGACATGCAAACTCTAATCCTACTGCTGGCTTCGTGTTTTTAAAGTGTATTTGTTTATTTTAGTGAGGTATGAAGACAACCAAACATTTAAAGAGGAGGGGTGAGAGAGTAGAGGGCTTGCAGTACACATCCCACAGCAAACAAATTACAGCTTCTTTCTTAGGCATTTCTTTACACCCACATCCCTCAGTGGAGCTATTTGGGTGGTGGCTTTATTTTTCTGCCCTATTTTTTCTTTACTTGGCATCTTTATCTACCATTTTCCCTTCTGACATTGTCTGAAATTTTATAATCTGCTTTGTTTATTTTAATGAGCCATGTAGTTTCACGAACCTTTGCCTAGAATAGATATTAATTGTTCAGTAGGTGTCTGGAATTGTTCTAGGTGCCAGGACTACAACAGTGAATAAACTTGGCAAGGTTCTTGTTGTAGCAGAGTTTATGTTTGTACTCATTGGAGAAATAGACAATGAACAAGAAAAAGAATAAATAATAATGTAGTTTCACAGAACAGTGAACTTTGTAAAGGAAACAGAAAATATGATAGCAAGGGATGGGGAAAGAGAAATATTCGGTAAGGTGGGAGGAAAGCCCTCTCTGGGAGGTGGGATTTGAACTGAGATCTGAATGAGGAAGAGACAGACACCCAGAGGTCTAGGGAATGAGGATTCCAGACAGAGCAGATAGCAAGTGCAAAGGTCCTGCTGGAGTGACAGCATGCTGTGTTGGAAGAGTATTTATGCCCACCTGGCAACCTCCTAATCAGCTTTCAAATCCTTCTCACCTCTATCTACTTTCTCCTTGAAATAATTCCATCACTCTACACCACTCAAAGAGAGGGACAACCACTTTGTGCCTTCTATACCTGTATAATCTACACTGAATTATACCTGGCAGCTGACCAGCATGCCTTGTCACTGGACTGTAAGCATCTGGGGTGTCCTTGAGAACAGGAATAGCATTTTCCTTCTTTCCAACACAGTTTCTGGCACACAGGAAGCACATAGTTTTATTTCTCAAAATAAGCCATAGCTAAACTGACAATGCAGGCAGTGCTCACACTGGAGGAATATCTACACATGTTGGGTACAGTTTTTCCATTTGCAGAGCCCCGAGCTGCCTGTGCCCTGCTTGTGACCTGAATAGATTAGCAGCAGCGAACCGAGGGAGCATAGCCAGCTCCTGTTTGGGAGGAGGGAGCCTGCTGCCTCCTTCGTCTGAAGAGCCCCTTCTGGGAAAGGAATGACTCTTAAGGCAGTATTGGATTTCCCTGCAAGATTTATGACCCAATTTAAAGTTATGGGGCTTTTATTAATTATAATAAACACCAATTTCATTACACTTCAATTTCCAAAGAAATTACATACTATGGAAGGGAAATAAAATGTTAGTTTTGTGCTAATGCCAGGCACATATCAACTGGCTGGGCATCAGGGAGACCAAGTTCCTGTTGGCTGCTCAGCTGGTGCAGAGGAAGGGGCATTTTGGAAGGGTGAGCCTGAGGGAGATATTTCCAGGATTTAAATCCATTTGGTCAAAAACAATGGAAATGAACTGTGTTGCCACATGGGGCTTGCAGGACCACTTCCTATATGAGGAGCTGTGTTGAATAATGCACTTTGGGCCCTGAGCCTGGAGTTCTAGATCTGTCTCTGGCTTCCTGTGGGATCTTAAATGAATTACTTCCCCTTCTGTGTCTTGATTTTTCTCAACTTAAAAATAAAGACTTAATGTAGGTCAGATATGGCAAATAGATTTAATCTTTTGTGCAAATTCCAATTTATAGGAGGTAGTCACCTACAAGGCTATTTTGAGAAGGTTTCTGAAGTTTCATCCAGGATTCCTGGAAAAGAGCAGTATGATGAATCAGCAGTATCAGCTGGGGACACAAATTAGCAGGGTGGAGGACATGGGCTGGGTATTCACTATCCCAGTGCTTGATGATTTCAAAGGTCCGTTCTGGGATTTGTGGTTTAATTTAAGGCTGTGTAGCTAGTTAGCAGCAGACACAGGACTAAGTCTTGGGATCCTGGATTCTTAGTCCATAATCCTTATTTATAAAATAGGTATAGTGGATCATAAGTCACATGGTGTTGTGCAGATGTAATGATGCTGCATATGGCATGCACTTTGCAACAGAAGATACTCAACAAATATTCCCATCCTTCAGCATTTCCAACCTACCCTCATAAGACCATGCCAATTGGTGACCCTCTCCATTTGAGGGTTTTGGAGAACTTCCTCTTCCAAAGCCTCACCTCAGTCAAAGTCAGATACATGGGCTTTTTCAGCTACATGCCCCTTGGGCATCATCTGAAGCCCCACAGATTCCAAAAGGAGAATTTTGTTTTTAAAGCTGATTGGCTTTAGGTTTTATTGTTATGGACTTTCCAACTTTGCGCTACTTTTGTTTTTGCTGGGGAATGGAAAATATTTTGTCACTTCTGGGATGATAGGGTTTGATGAAGCCCCTTAGGGGGTGGAGAAGAGGATTCAGCAACTTTGCACAATTGCTTCCTGCCAGATGTGAAATTAAGCTTCTGGGTGCAAACTCAGAGTACATTTGGATAATGGGTGGGAAAGCCTGCTGGGCTTATGGGGAGGAAGAATAGGGGAGGACAGAATGAGAGAAGCTCTGTGTGTGTGTGTGTGTGCGCGCAAGTACATATGCTCTCTGGGCCTCATGATGTTCCAGTATTACATATTTCCAAGCAGAGAACAGATATCAGCAGAGCGAGCTGTTCTCTCCTGGGTACCCTCACCTCTTGCCTGATGCCACCACTATGAGAGTCACATCATTGCCCCTGAGTGGTTGGGAACCCACATTTTGCAGTTACTGAGACCTGGGTTTGAATTCCAGCCCCAACACTCACACTAGCTATGTGCACTTGGGCAATCTTTGAGGGGCTTAGTTTCCTCATCTGCAAAATGGGATTCATAAATAGTGGGGTGGAAAATCCATTGGTGTTGGCAAGTGAGTGTGTGAGAGAAGTGCTATGTTCAAGACATCTTATCGATTTGTTTTCAGCTTAGCCTTAAGTTACTGCATGGCAGTGACGAGACATTGACTCTTGCTGGGCCTCAGACTCCCTAGGTATCTACAAAGGAATGAGATTGAATGAAATCCCAGGCCCTTCTAGTTTTGACCATTGGCATAAATGATAAACAGTGTCTGCACTCCTGGAGTACATGCACCCGCATCCTGAATGCACGAACCAGTCTGATGAATGCTTTCTGCTGCCCACTCTGCAATTCGGGCCTATACTGGGAAACTTTAGACTCCAACATTGGGCTGCTGGGTTTTATATTCAAGTTCTGCATTTACTTAAATATGTGGGTATAAGCAAGCCACCTATGCTGTCCAATCCTCTCTTTGGATTCAGTCTTTTTGAATAAATTGGGGTTAGTTGCAAGCATTGATTTTTTATATTTTTTTGGAGACAGAGTCTTGCTTTTTTGGAGACAGAGTCTTGCTTTGTCTCCCAGGTTGGAGTGCAGAGGCACAAACTTGGCTCACCGCAATCTCTGCCTCCTGGGTTCAAGCAATTCTCGTGTCTCAGCCTCCTAAGTAGCTGGGATTACAGACATGCACCACTACACTAAGCTAATTTTTGTGTTTTTAGCAGACCTGGGGTTTCATCATGTTGACCAGGTTCGTCTTGAACTCCTAACCTCAAGTGATCTGCCCACCTCAGCCTCCCAAGGCCACCACGCCCAGCCTGAATGTTTTATTCCACATCATGTGTTTAATGCCTTGCCTGGCTGGTTATAAATACTAAAGCACTGTGGCCTGCCATTCTGGGCTTGTAGTGCCCAGACAGAAACCTCCAAGCAAGCTAGACTGTCCTTCTCTTAAGAAATAACAAAGCCAAATTTGCCTCTGAAGGGGCTGCCTAGTTTACTTGGAGCCAATAGACAAATAGCTTTTTAAAATCCTTCATAATTCAAGCACGGTTGATACCTGGATGTCTTCCCAGGCTGAGTTGATCCTGGTAGGGAATCTCCTCTGATTATTCTCCACCATGCTGTGATTTGGTATCTATTCCACAATTCTGAAATATTGAGATTCTCTTTAAATCATGTCTTGGGAGGCAGAAGAGTTGTAAGGCAAGAACATGGATTCTAGGTCCCATAAAGCCAGAATTCAAATCCTGAATCCGCCTCTTACTAGGTGGATAACTTTGCAGCAAAGACACTTAACTTCTTTGAGTCTCATTCTGTTCATCTGTAAAACGGAGACAATAGATGCTGCCCTGTTAGGGTAATTATGGGGATTAAATGAGATTTAAAAATGTAAAGCGCTTAGCATCAGTGGGCACTCAATAGAAACAATGTTTTTCAAATGTGAATTGTTGCTCTGTTTATATTATTATCCAATCAACCTTTAATTGCCTCTAGGCAAAGACATGTTAATAATTTATTTATATTTCTTTTCTTTTTGCCTCAGAGCCTGGTAGAGGGCAAATGAATGTGTGAGCAAGAGCTCTACTTAGCCTGACTTCAGCCCAAGGATGTGTGTTTTCTTCTTGGTCAGAATGTTCCTTCCCCAAGGATGGCATCTTGCAAGCCAGTGCAGAAATGGAATAACTTCTAGACTATTCCTCCCTTTCTCATCGCCGGCTTTATGTTTCCCACTGGTTTAACCTGCTCCATCAGATGTTTTCTTTGGGGGAAACTTCCCTTCCTGGCAGCCCAAGTAAGTTCTGATTTTGCATATGCAGAGAGTCTAGCGAGTCTGCAACAGCCAGGGGATGAACATTCATTGTCACTCCTCAGCTGTGCAGTGGACAAGAAATGCTGAGAAGGATGGGCAAGGTCTGTGTGCTTGGCCTGCAGGAGCTCAGAGCTCCTCGAGGATGCATTAGCCCAATGGCCTGGCTCCTGTCGCAGTCCTGTGTGATTTCTGGGAGTCACCCTTTGGCTTCAAGAGTGAATCCAGCGTCATTGTGATAGCGTCTTGGCCCTCTGGGCGTCTCACTAATCCAATCCTCTCAGGACCTGTGTGTAGCATTTATGATAGGGGAAACAGTTTTCCCCTATAGGTTACAATCCACACTGCCTCCTGTGGCCCAGGACCTCATGTCCCCAGCTTAGAAGGCAACATTTACACTGTATTTTGTGTGTATGATGCCCCTGGGGTTGTACAACACGGTGGCGCTGCCCTCACCCATTGCTCACCATTCTGCTTTCTACAAGAGCCAGACACCCTTGCTGAAAAATGAACCAGACAGGATCAAGGAAAAGCTAGTTGAGCCCATAGATTTACCATCTTGAGACGGGTGGGGGCTCCAAGATTATAAAGTTTTACTAAAGCTCCCGAAAAGATGCCCATGGGTAGTAGGCACATTGGGAAATTGGGGTTAAACCATGATACAGGGATAATATCACCAAGTGGGCCATATGTGTGTGTGGTAAGAAGACTTTGAAAAGGAGGGATTTTGGAGAAATGTGAGCTTCTATTCCAAGTATTGTGTGTCAAGGCAAGACTCACTCAGAAACCACTTCCTCCTTTTAACTTCATTGATATTCTGCACAGCATCTATCAAATGTCCTTCGTTGCTCCAAAAGAAAGGATGGTTTTGCCCCAAAGCCTCTCTCTCTTTCCCTCTGCATTTCATATTAAACTTTGTATTATGGCATCTCAACCCATTGCATTTTGCACTGTTCAAGGACAAAGACCACATCTTAATCATCTTTGTGCACCCATAACATAGTACAGCATCTGCTATATGGTGGTATATAACAAATGATTTAGAATGAAACAAAATGTATCTTTATCCAGATTTCTGTAATTGGTTCATATTGACTTTAGCTAGAAATCAAGTTTGAAGCAACTTACAATACACAAAAGCCATGGCTATAAAGCGGTAAAACTGCATTTGCAACAAATGTACCCATATGCTTCAAAGGATGTTGCATTTCAAAGTAGTTAATATCCTTGGAAGGCTACATACTACTTCCAACAATATTACCTTTGCTCAGATGTATCTGAAATTCTAGTTTCCTAGCTGTTGTTTTCATAGCTGCAGGACTCAGGTGGAGGCTACGGGAGAGGGGAGCCCACCAGTGCCTGGAAACTCCAGGAAAGGGGCCTGTTGTGTGAATGAGTATCGCAACTGTGAAAACAAGTCTAAGAGTGAGGACAAAAAGTTGGAACTGGATTTACACCAGAGACATCATGGCAGAAACTGAAGATGGAGGATGAATATAGGTTATTGGGACAGTTATGGTAATGGGAACTAGTTATTCTCAAACTGAAGGAGTCAGTGTCAGCAATATGTCCTGGGTGAAAGAGATGAAAATATATTTCCCTTGCAACTGTACAAGATACTGACATGCAATAGGATTCCAAAGAAGACAATATTTAATCTCTTTTTATCCCCTGGGGGGGGGTTGCTCTGCCCATATTTCTTTTTTTTACTTTTTATTTGAAATAATTTTAGACTTATAGAGAAACTACACAAATTGCATGGAGTTCATGTGTACTGTTACCTAGCTTTCCTTAATGTTAGCAGCACACATAACCATAGTACCATGATCCAGACCAGGAAATTCACATTGATATAACACTATTTTTATTTGTTTTGTTTTATTTATTATTGCTATACTTTAAGTTCTGGGGTATATGTGCAGAATGTGCAGGTTTATTACACAGGTATACACTTGCCATGGTGGTTTGCTGCAACAATCAACGCATCATTTACATTAGGTATTTCTTTTAATGTTATCCTTCCCCTAGTCCCCCACACCCTAACAGGCCCCGGTATGTGATGTTCCCCTCCCTGTATCCATGTGTTCTCATTGTTCACCTCCCACTTATGAGTGAGAACACGTGCTTTTTGGATTTCTGTTCTTGTGTCAGTTTGCTGAGAATGATGGTTTCCAACTTCATCCATGTCCCTGCAAAGGACGTGGTATAACATTATTAACTAAGCCATAGATCTCATTAGAATTTTGTTCATTTTTCCACTAGTGCCCTTTTCCTGCTTCAAAATTTAATCCAAAATTCCACATAGCATTTAGTTGTCATATCTCTTCAGTGTCTTCTGATATGTGACCGTTTCACATTCTTTCATTGTCTTTCCTTATCTCGGCAATTTTGATGAGTATTGGTCAATTATTTTATAGACTGTCTCTTAATTTTGTCCTAATTCTAAATGAAGAAAATACATAGGCATTGGCAGGTTACACGGTGCACAAGAATACTAACTTTCCATTTTTCCATACTTACTTCCAAAGTAAGTCACATCTTATTCTGATTAACTCGACTTACCCCCTTCTTCCAGTGGCTCTTGCCTGTTGGCTAAATTCATACTTATTCCTCAAAGGCACAGATCCTCAAGTTTGAAGAAACAAAAGTCTGAGTTAAAGGTCTAAAGAAACTCCCCAAGAAAAGTTGTAAAAAAGTTCTCAGCAGAGGCAGCTCCATTTAAGAAAGTAGTTTACCTCTCCACATCCTAACTTAGCCACAGGACAAGGTGATGTCGCTGCCGGCTGTCAGCACCGAGACTGGGGTAGTGAAGCTGAAACGTGGGGTGGACCCTAGAGTAAGCCTCAGGAGGATGCGAGTACCACGCTAACTTAGTTTGTTCCAATCTGTGACCACTTCCCTTTCTTTCTTGTCTTTCATGATCTTGGCAGTTTTGATAAGTATTGGTCAATTGGGACAATACCGTCAGAGGGTGGCCAGGGTCTGACACAGGCAAAGCAGAAGAGAGGCACTACATCTGAGCAATGAGTGAAGGTCAGAGCCTACAGGAGGAGGCCAGAGGAGGTAGAGAGGACAAGGCTGGAGAGAGACATTGGACATGGGATTATGGGGACTGCCTCTGGTAGAGAGGTCTAAATTCTTTCTCTACAAGAAGACCTTGGAGACCCGGTATCAGATACATAAAGGGACTGTTTCACTTAAATTTCAAATACTAAAACTTGTGTTCAAAATTTAATCACAGTAATATTCCATAACATGCTAGATAGATGTCTTCATGTTTTGTACATAAGATTGTATCTTCCTCCTTCCTTACCACCAGTACTTATTTCATACAACTATTCAGGTTATAAGCTTTAAAATTTCAGAGTAGTCTACATGAATAGAGATTTGTGGAGTTGTGCAGTGCACAACCTCTACAATCGTACAAAGCAGTCCTGATAGGTGATTGAATTGTAAATGGTACAATAGCTCATGGGAGGTGAGTGTCCTGTGCTAACTTCTGGGACCCTAATTACTTTCTGGTAACATGAGCATGGCAATCCCTTTCTCCCAAGGTAATCACACATTTTGAAAAGTTAATCTTAGTGACACATGGTAACAGCACATAGTAGACACTAAGTAAAGTTAGTTCCTTCCCTCTCCTCACCACTCCCATCACATATTAATAAGTATCACATGCATTCTTCAAGCATGGGAGAGGCATGTAGCTGATGTGTGTTCACTAGCCAGTTAAATCAGGGGAGAAGGGCAATCTTCGCCATCCCCATCCCCCAGATGAAATCTCCTGGGATATATCAGTGAGGGAAAGTTATTAGTGGTTTTACTCTCTTGTTCTGAATATTATTCCATAGGGTCTCTGCTGAGGCACTCAGGCCCCAGTGGAGCATGTAACTGTAAGAATCTGTATCTAGCAAATACCCCATCTGCATGCCCTCCCAACACTGAGAAACTACATACTCATTAAAATAAATGCCCTACTGTGGATTATTTATTACTGCCAGGGTGGGAATAAAAATGTAATTACTAGTTGTATTATTTTGACTTGTGAGAAGTAAAACAAATAAATAAATCCCTATTAGATTATTCATCAGCCTAGTGAAAAGTACTTAACCTCAGAACAGCAATGCTTGGTCTATTTTCACACAATTTTCTTACCAAAGTGCAGTAAAGACTCACTAATAGAGTTTTATATGTACTCAGTGAGGTGTAAACAGACCATAAGATGTTGAAGAAGTTGGAGGTGGGAGGGTATCCAGGGAAGAGGGTGGGGCTGCATGTGAGCTGTGCTGTGAGCCACAGATGACTCTCATGTAGGAAGATGCAAATTTCCACCTGCAAACAGGATGCATGATGAATATGCCTTTAACCAGCCTTGGCTAAAGACAGCAGGGTATATTAAAAAGCAAGCTGGAAAGATGGGGAGACTGGCTCACAGCTTCCAGGCTCCTGGTCCTTGGCTATGGCTCTTTGGATTTAGGTGCCTCTTGTGTATTAGGCACAAATAAACTCAGAACAAATCTAGCCAAGTGTAACATCCTTTGCAGGTTTCCTACTAGGACAAAGCCCTCCTTTTTGTGCCTCTGACCTGCCTGCCCTTTTCCTCCTTTCCTTGACTCTAGGAGTCCTTGCATTCTAGCATATGCATCTCTTTGGGGGGTCTCTTTCTCACCATTCACTCCTGCCTCTGGCTCATTCATGCCTCTTGCATATTATCACTCCCCCCTAACTTCTGGGATTGCAGCAGCAACAGTGGCCACAGCAGGTTCTGGAAGAGAAATACTCCCTTCAGCAGCCTTCTCACCAGTGGCCAGTTTTTCCTTACTTGGGTCCTATAGAGATAGAGCACCTAGACTTTCACCTGGTTCTTCCCCAAAGTCTAAGGTGGGCGGAGGTCAAGTTAGGTGAATTCTCCTATATGGGACTGATTTTCCTCTTCCATTCCACCCCTCTTCCTCTCGTTTTTCATTCTGCATTACCTACCATATGCCTGGAAGCCAGCTCAGTACTAGGGGATAAAAGGATGGATAAGACACAGTTCCTGCAAAGTTACATTTCAGCTGGGAAAACAGGTTTAAAAATGAACAGTTAGCAAACCATATGATAAAAGCTTTATGAAATGAGGGGTCTGAACAAGTTCATCCCCAGAGTCTCCTTAAGTTCCAGAATTCTAATGGTGTAGCATTTTGATGGCATAGAAAATCTTGTGATCTTGGTAAACAGAGGTGTAGTGGTATTGATCTGGTTTCCAGGACTTTCCAAAATTGTCTTGGAAGCTTTGTTCTGATTAGTACCACCACGATTCCAATCAGTAGCACAGTGTCTGCCTCACGGTTCTATGTTTCATCAATCATTTAATGACAATGATATTGTGACTATGCTCTATCACTCCACTGACAGGTATGGTAGATTTTCTCACTTGGCAACCATTCAGATTTCACTTTCATATGTCTTTTAGTATGGCAGAAACTAGAAAAGCTAGAAATGACATGTCCCAGACTCTCTTGTACCTAGACATCTGGCTGTGAGCTCGGTTCTCTCCATCAAAGCACTTCTATGAGACCTAAATTAGAATCTAAGTTCTCAGGGGAAAAGGCAGGAGAAGTGAGATCCTGGGAGACGTAAGGAGGCTCTCTTGCAGCAGGAGGCGTGACTCAGGATTGAGAATTGTTACTGAAAGCTGATCCTGTTCCTTCAGCCCTACCAATTATTTTGTAAGCTACCTAAAACCTACTAATAAATCCCTTTCCCTTCAACCACCCAGAGTTGTTTCTATTAAGTGCAACTAAGCCTTAACCAACAGAGCACCTGGAAGGAAAATAAATCCAGCATAACAGCACAAAATCCAGTTTAGTCTGAAATAGAGTACATTAAAAAATAGACATCTCCCCATTTATCTAATGCAAGAGGCTCTTAATTTTGAGGTCATCTCTGTTTTAAAGTACTTGAGCATTGTGGTGGACAGTGATGACACATCTTTGTCCCAACCTTGTGGCTCTGCATCCAGACAGTATGGCTGGGCCCAGACATGAGCATTCCATGCTGGACTGGGGCAGATTCCAGGATTTCCCAGCCTCCATCTAGGGAGTTAACAGGGACTCCAACAGTCAATGCAAGACAGTCAACATCTGGGTTTTCTATCGATGGCTATCAGATTTCCAACCACTGATCCACAGTCCACTAGGAACCCATCTTTTCTTAGGGAAGAACTGTAAGACCCAATTCTTCAAGGAGTATAAGAGTAGAAATTCAGCAAAAACTGTTAAGACACTACCATTTCCCCAAATCCATCAATTTCTAGGAAATTAATGTCAGACCCATCTGAAGAAAGAAACATCACAGCAAGTCCCTGCTTGTATTCCCCATTAGTCCAGGAATCTTTTCCGTTTCAAACATAATAAATGTGAAGAGAGGAAATCCCCAACAAAGCAATATCCATTTCATTGGCCTGTCTCTCAAAACCTTTGACTTTGCAAGAATATTTTAGTTTCAACCTTTCTCCTCAGCGCCATAAACACTGCAGTGACAATTGATTCCTTTCCAGCAGCCATAAGAATTATCTCCCCTATTTCTCAAAACCATGGCAAATTAGCACCTTTGACCTTCTTTTTCTCAGGCCCTCTTTCTCTCTCATGGGTACAGACACATGAACAATTTATGATATTCCATGGAGGGTTCTCCTCTCTTGCATGCTGATAGAAAAATTCCAGCCAGCCATCTCCACACTCATCTGTCCCTCTGCTTATCTCAAGCCTGTAGAAATAAATCCAAAGTAATATTTCCCAAAACACATATTATAGCTCACCAGGCCTCTGAAATGTTATTAGGTGTCCCACAAATAAAGTATTTTATAGTCAAGTAGGTTTGGAAAACACTGCATGCTTTCTTTAGATTTCAGAACACATATTTGCATATTAAAGGCTCTGACAAATCCTACAGTAAAGAAATGTATTCAAATTTCAAACTTATTTAGCCCAGAATCTCCCATTTTATTTAAATATGGAGGGCTTTCTGTTTGTTTCCCAGCTATTAAAGTTCTGTACGACAGCATTCTGTGGGTGCAAGTTTGAGTAGATGATGACATTTGAAAATAGAAAGTTGAATTAAACAACCAGGGATTTGGACATGAGATGAGATTCCAATTTCTAAAACAATTGCTGCTAATAGATGAGACTCATAGCCAGGGGCTTAACACAGAGTCAGGCTGAGTAGCTTCCTCTTGCCCAAAGTTATCCCTGAAAAGGAGTGCAGGACTCAATTTGCAGGTGGGGCTTAAAGAATTATAGCTATGGTGATGAGAAAAGATAGAGAGCCTTGCTACCCAAGCATGATCCCAGGCCAGCAGCATCAGCATCTCTTGGGAGCTTATTAGGAATGCAGAGTCTCAGGCCTCATCCCAGACCTGTGGAATCAGGATAACAAGATCCCCTACATGGTTTGTATACACACAAACATTTGAGAAGCACTGATGTTAAGCTGTGGTTTTCCATCCTGCCTATAACTTAGAATTATCTGAGGAACTTTAAAAATGTAGGTATCTAAGATCTGTCCTCAGAGATTGTGATTTAAATGTTCTGAGGCAGAGCTGTAGCGTACATGTTTTTAGAAACTCCTTGTCATGCAACTAAAGTTGAGAACTACTGGTCTAACCCAGAGGAATGCCATGGGTCATCAGGATTTAGGAGTCTCAGGAGACATGATAAGAACCACCGCTTTGAGCCTTTCCATACCCTCCTTGTTGGATCTGATGAGTGCTGCCTTCGGAACCTGTAGCATGGTTCACTATGACAAGTTAGAATCACTGGAAGAGCATCCATGGCCTTCTAGAAGGACTCCTCATAGATATTATCGGATACAAAATCTGCACTACCCTTTTAGGCTGTTACTTCTGTAATCTCTTCCCTAAAGTGACTTAGGAGCTGTGAGATTCTATCCTCTCTGGGTCTCAGCATGTCGTCAGAACAACATCCTTCTTGTGAGTAGGCTTGCATGCCAACTAGAAGGCTAATAGCCTTAATTACAGAATGCCCTTCCCCTAGGGGCTGGTTAAAGTCATCTTGACGTCCTTATTTGGGTGGAGAATCTTGGGTCATGTAGAAAATCTCAGGGAGTGGGATCACCTCGAATGTGCACAGGCTTGCTACCCCATTACTGGTCACAGATGTTTCCTATGGAATATAAATAAATGTATTAAGTAGTTCCTGCTTAGTTTAAAACTTTTTTTCTTTTCCAATAGGAGGTAACTATTAGTGTTTCTCCCTTAGGAAAGTAAACCAAGCCTCCTGGAAAGTAATTATTTTCCTGACTAGTAAGTGGTGGAGCTAGAATTGGAATTCATACCATGATGGCTCTAAAAGCCCCTGCTCTTCCCATCACTCTACTGACCAGAGCACTGGGACACACAGACCAGGTCTAGTTCAGACCCAGGACAGACACGAATGATCCCACCTCTCAGTGGAAATTATGATTTCAGACAACTGGAAAACTCTCACTCATCAGAGGGCAGAGCTAGCCATCAACCCATGTAATGTTTTCCTTTGCATCATGGCTCGTCCTCTGCTGCTGGCTTCAGAGACATGTGCTGACATAGATAAGGAGTGCTCAGCTGCATGTACTCTGAAAGAGTGAAGTTCGAGGACAGATAATATGCAAAGTAGGGATGCTGGGGAGAGTAAAATGCTAATATGGGGCTTGAACTTGTAGATAGAGGATTCACTCAATCACCTATTATCTACCATCATAAACAGCAGAAAGGTAATTGTCACTGGTATGTCCTGAAGCTGTTCCCCACTCTGCTGGGGTGGGGAAATGTGCTCGTCTTATATCAGACAAATGAGAGAATGACCAGGGACAGGTCTGTGAGGGTGGTCACAGGCAGGATGATGTTCTTTGTTTGTTTATTTGTTTGAGACAGGTTCTTGCTCTGCTGCCCAGGCTGGAGTGCAGTGGCATAATCTTGGCTCACTGCAACCTCTGCTTCCTGGGCTCAAGGGATTCTCTCACCTCAGCCTTCTGTGTAGTTGGGACTATAGACATGTGCCACCATGCCTGGCTGCCCAGCTCATTTTTTATTTATTTATTTATTTATTTATTTATTTATTTTTGTAGAGACAAGTTCTCACTGTATTGTCTAGGCTGGTTTTGAACTCCTGGGCTCAAGTGATTCTCCAGCCTTGGCCTCTGAAAGTGCTGGGATTACAGACATGAGCCATCGCACCTGGCCTGATGTTCTTTAAAGAGGCTGTTGCTTGACAGACATCTACTCCCGTAGTAGGTGCCTGGATGGCTTTTGTAACCAGGAGACCTATGGCTATCCTAGAAAGTTCCCCCAGCAAAGCTTGGAACTGTCTTCAATGCTGGGCAAGTATTCCACCCCTAACATTTTATTTTGGGCAGCAATGCACCAGTTCTGAGGCTCAACATGTGTCCTTCTTCACTTATGTGAAACCAGATAGTACATTAATAGGTTCAAGGTGGAGTCACAAGAAAGAGCCCTCCTTTCACTGCATGTTCTACAAACACCTGCAGGTATATTTATGCTGTTAACAAAACAATACATCACCAATCTCTCTTGAGACTACTCATTCAACCTCTCCTATGGGGCTGTTGGAATGCAAGCATCTTATGGGACTCTTTACATTTCTCTAGGTCTTTGAATCATTTTGGTGATAAAAGATCTGATACCAGCTCTGTGGCTTTGGCATCAAGACCCACTGAGATCTTAACGAGGAGGCTGACTTGTTGGCACTGAGCAAGGTCATGGATAGAGTAACTGCCCTGGCTGCAAGCCTTGAATTCTAATTACTCTGGTCCATGGGACATGCCTAAGTTGAGACACCACTGGCTTGACTGATGCTCAGGACTATTTGACTTCTTGGGCACAATCTCCTTTTAATCAGGTTAAAGAAGCACTTTTGGGATTTAGGTTCTATCTAGGATATAAACAGCTCTTAACAAGGGTTGGGTATAGAGAGCTAAGATAAGCCCTTGGGAGAGGGGGCTGGCTAAGTAGAAGCAGGGAGTCAGGATCTCAATCCAATAGGCCAGGCATCAGGACACTGGGAATGGAAGAGAAACCAAGAACCCCAGAAACAGAGGCTTTGTTTTATGCCCTTGTCCCATAAAGACAGATGAGGTGAGGACTACAGCTAAGTGTGTACTGGGATCCTGGGGCTCAGGCAATAAGACAGCTCCAGCACCCTTCCCCTGATGGGAGTGGGGTGTCTTAAGCTCTGGTTTTCTTTGACACAGTCATCATGCAAGATTGGACCTTGCAGCTAAGAAGCATTGGCGAATGGAAGGGCTGGCAGTCTCACCTTGCAATTGCCATCAGTGGTGCCCCATTTCCATGCTCCTCCCATTTTACTATCTCTGCTTGCTTCTCAATGGCCTCTTTGTCATCTAGTTTTGCTTCCCATGGGACCCATCACTCATTCTCCCTTTGGTCTCATTTGTCCCTCCTCTCTACCATGAGCCCACCAGGCTCATCTCAGCTCTGCTCTAAGTTGTCATTCCTATTGTTTGTTTTTCTGTAATTCTTTTCTTCCTTCTGGATGCCACCCCAAGTTGCACATCTTGAAGGCAATGTGGAGATCTGTCTTTTCCTTAAATCCTCTACCAACTGCTGCCATTCACTGACCACTTCATTGTACCCCTGAATGCTTACAGTGCTTTCACAATATGCTCTAAAATTGAGTTTAATCCTGTACTGTCTTTAACTGTAGGCTCTTATTTAATGTCATCCTTCTCATTCTGCTCAATTCAACTAGCATTTATGAATGTTGACAATGGACCAGAACATTAAGGTGGAGACAGTTCTTGCACACATAAAAATAGCACCTACTCAGTGCAGGGCAGTTTTTCCCTCACACTGAATTTCAAGCTTCCTTCACAGTACATCACGCTAGCATTCACTGAACGCTAGGTTCTCACAGACTGTACTGAGCAATTTCCTACTATCTTATTTCTTCCTTCCAGTGTCCCAGTGTGCACAGCAGCTTTCCATCATTTTTTGCCCTGGAACCCCCTTTGAGAAAGTCTGTGCAAGCTGTATTCTCATACCCACTGACTCCATGGCCACGTTGGGTGGGCAGTAGGCCACATGGTATGGTCCATTATTTGTGGCCACCCTACTCTGATCCTGACCAAAGGCAGGATGACTGGTTTTTCTTTCTTTAGTATTTGTAATCTGGACTAAAAAAATTCCAATGTCTGTTGGACTTGTGACACTATTGAGCCAGGGGTCAAGGACACCATATTGGACTATCTATTTTCGACATGTACATAGAGAAACAGAGAGGGGAGGGGGAAGATGAATTAGCAAACATGGAGAAAAGCAGAGAGAAAAGGAGAAGGAGAGAGAGATGATGAGAAAGGTAAAAAGAAAAAAAATGGAAAGATCAAGAAAGCATAACTAACTCCCTTCATAACAGTGTCTCACTTTCTGATTCCAGCCCTTGTGGGAGCTGGCAGTACTTCCTGCCCTTGAAGCACATACCACTATATCTTTCCAACAGTTTCTGGCTTAATAAAGTCAGTTTAAATGGGTTGCTATTACCACCCACCACATATACCTGGTTAAGACACACTATGAGAAACATTACCTTTCCATTTCACAGATTAAATAACTGGCAAGTCCCACTATCTTTTAGTCAATGATTGGAACTAGAAATTGAAAGCAGGCCTTCGGATTCTAATCTACTGCCCTATGCTTAAAACCTAACCAAGAGCTAAATCCCTAGGAGGACTTCAATTAATACTTACTAATCCCTGGTGAACTGGTATTGGTCATCCTAGCCTTACTGCCATATTTCTTCCTTTCTTATCCCTGCTGCTTACCTGATATCCCCTGACTGTTTTCTTACACATTTCCTTGGCTCAGGATCAGCCTTCAGCCAAAAAAAGAGCACACTCATCAGCTGTTGAATGGGGGCCTTGGAGATTATGTCACCATTTCAACACAGCCATTTGGGGTTACCTATGGTCTTGTATCATCAACTATTTTCTGTGATAATTGGGAGGGGCAGCTGAAGGCAGATGCATCTCCATACCTCGGAAAACCTTAATCAAGAGAACAGCAGTGGTGCCTGTGCTCTTGGCAGTTTATTACAATTCCTGTAACAAGAGGAGCTGTGGGGATGTAAGGTATTACACTCTCCCCGTTGTTTCTAGCAAAATAGCCCAGAACAGGAGGCCCACAAGGACAAGGTGAGGCCATTCTCCATTCCAAACAACATACACTTTTTTGAAAATAAAAAAAAAGCAATTTAAGCATTTTGGCTTCCTAGGGTGAGTTGGCAGGCACACTTCTCATCTCACGGATGCCTTCAGGTAAAGGTGTTTTAATAAGAGAGAGGGCAGGAAGAAGATAGCAGAAGTCTCCAGAGGCAAAGTGAAATCATGGAGCATGGGGTTTGCAGCCCATAGGCTGGGGGAGGCAAAAAAGGGAGACAGGAGAGGGAAGGGAGGATGCACGTGGTGGGAGATGTCTTGTTCTGCCTGGGCACATGTGCCCTGGAGTCCAAAGCCCCAGGAGAGCCCCACTAATCACAACTGAGAGGTGAAGAATTTACTTCTATTTATTTTGCTTCTTCATTTATCCACAGCTAATAAGAGAATGTTGAAATGATCATTATATAATTTGGGGGTGAGAATATATTTCCTCAATTACATCTTTTGAGAACCTATACCCTTATAAGGACATGAGCCAAAGGAGGCTGCATTTCCTTGAAATGATGGGTATGTTTCTTTCATCCCCTGAAGAGAAAATGTGAGGTAGTGGCTTTGGGGCCTGACTGCTTGGGACTAAGCACCAGTTCCTCTGTTTGCTAATGGTGTAATCCTGAGCAAGTTATTCAATCTCTGCAGACCTCAGTCTCTTCACCACTAAAATAGGAGTAATAATTGCATCACCCTCGTTGAATTGTTATGAGTGTTAAATGAATTAATACCCATGCAGTGCTAAGAGTAGTGCTTAGCACATATCAGGAAATGTTGGCTATTATTATTCAAAAGGCTTTTGGGGTATCACTACATATTCTGTGCCTAAGATGCAAAGATGAATAAGGGGATATCTGCCCTCAGAGCATCCATACTCAGGTTAGCTGACAGACATTAGAAAATAACAATATATCATATTTATTGAGCACTCACTGTGTGGCAGGCACTGTGCCTGGAGCTTAATGAGATAGATGCTATTACTTATCTCAGGTTTAGAGAGGTTAGGCAACCAGCCTAATGCCACACAGCTAGGAAGCAGCGTAGTCAGGGTATAAACCCAAGCCCGCCTGATACCACCACCTGATCTCTCAATTGCTGATTTTTAGCATGGATACTACTTCCTCAGAGAGAACTTGCATTATTCTTCCATCGAGATGATGCAAACATCCCATCCCCAGGTTGGCTCTCCTTCCACATCCCATTCTGTTTTCCTTCATAGAAGTTGTCACAATTTTAATTGCATTTTTATTGGTCATTTTTCCCCCAGACTATAAACTCCATGAGGGCAGTAGTGCCCTCAGGGGCAGATCTGGTGCATTCATCACTGCCTGTCTAGTGACTAGCACATGGACCGACACAGAGCAGGCACTCAATAAATACCACTAAGTGACCACCTATCATGGACTGCCTCTCTGGAGGGAAGCAGAAAGTTGTAATGTCTTCTGAAGTGCTAAGATAACAAAGGAAACATATGAGAGTTACCTCAGGGTGTTGGGCAAGGCTCTTCTGAGGAGGGGATGTTTGAACTGGATTTAGAAGGATTGGGGAGCGTGTCCAGTGGAGAAGGAGAGGAGGCTGTTTCAACCGTACGCAGAAACATGATCCCGGGAAAAGCCACAGGGAGTTGACAAAACAGGGGAGTCCCAGCCTAGGGAAGAGCAAGTGCCAGAAATGTCTTGGCTTGCTTGGTTACAGGCCCAGCAAAACCACATAGGCCCCCATTTAGGCCGGGCCCAGAGCGAGTACCTATCGGCAATGTTATTCCCACGTGGGGCTGAGCCTTCACACTGCAAAAAGCTCTATGAGGATCCCTCTGAGGGAGACTGAAAGAATAATGTTTATTCTTTATCATCCACAGAGAAAGAAGATAACACTTTGATTAGGGACCTCTATGTAATCTACAAATGAGCATATCAGTTAGAATTCAGTTGATTGAAAGAAGAAGCAAACCCCACACTCATGGGAGTTGAAACAGGATGGACACCTGGCTCCATCATGTCCAAGCTCAGGGTGGGCAGTCCTGGGCCATGGCAGCTCAGTCCTGTGAAGTCCTTGGGGACCAGGCAGCTTCCAGCTTTCTGCTGCCCCATCTTGAGGTGTTCTCATGGTCCACAGTGAACTCTGACTGTTACCCCGGTGTTCCAAGAAGCAGACTGAAGTAGGCAGGGGAAGAAACAGCATCAGGAGCCCTCTTCTTATACTCCATTGGCCAGACCTAGGTATGTGGCCATACCTGTCTACAAAAGGAGGCTGAGGAATGTGATCTTCATATAGGTGACCGTGTGCTCGGCTAAAACCCAGGGACCTGAAAAGAACTTGGAACGTATATTGGGATAGACCACAGCAGACGCAGCTCTTTGCACAATTTCTGTTTATCCTTGGCATGTGCAATGAAATCATCACCTAGAGCAGAGGTTAATGTATTCTCTGGCTAACTAACCCTTATACTTATCAATGAAACACTATGCCATGCCAATCATTTCACATTTTCAAGGCTGTGGATCACTATGTTCCAATAAACTTTACAGTCAATTCTGGCAGGGCGCGGTGGCTCATGCCTGTAATCCCAGCACTTTGGGGGGCTGAGACATGTAGATCACCTGAGGTCAGGAGATTGAGACCAGCCTGGCCAACATCGCAAAATCCTGTCTCAACTAAAAAATACAAAAGTTAGCTGGGCGTGGTGGCACACACCTGTAGTCCCAGCTACAGGCATGAGAATCACTTGAACCCAGGAGGCAGAGATTGCAGTGAGCTGAGATGGTGCCACTGTACTCCAGCCTGAGCGACAGAGGGGACTTCATCTCAAAACAAACAAACAAAAATAAAAATAATAAATCTTTACAGGCAATTCTGAGCACTCCCTACCATCTTCTCCCCTTGACAGCAGCTCTTCCCCAGGATCCCTGGGGAGCTCCGTGTGAAGCCTCTGACTTAAGGGTACTGTCAAGCATTTCTGCACAGAAAAACTAGAGACTGTCAACAGCATTTTAAAAATTATATTCCAATTGTTCCACCTTTTTGAGTAGCACTTCCAGCTTATCAATTTTCTAATAAAATATTTTTCTCCCTAATTCCTGCCAGTTCTCATAGATCTCTGAGCTTCTTTATTTGGGCTTGCAGGGAGCCAGGAGTACTTGGAACCTTAAGGGTTTAGAGGAAGGAACTGACATAAAGTGTGTAAAGAGCTTAGCACAGCACTTGATGTGTAATACATTTTCAAGAAATGGTAGATATTATTATTTTCTCAGAATTTATTCTGCTTAGGTAATAATGCAACTTTAACTTTTTTTTTTTTTAAGCAAAATGGCCTCATAGTGAAATTGTTATACCGATCCCATGGCAATCCCCATGTTATGACTAATAAAATACAATTTATTTTTTAGTTAAATTCTTCACCAAGGGACTTTTCTTGATTCTTATCTCCTGTTACTCTGTTTATTACGGCATCAAAAGGTGCAAAGACCTCCCCTTTAGCCCATGCCAATTCTTCTGAATCATTTTCTAAGATAAACTGAATTCCAGGACTTCACTACCATTAGCTTAGTCTATTGAATTATATCTAGATAACAAATCTGAAACATCAGCTCCTTTTTCCTTAATTATTTGATACAATTCACAAATAAGCTACATAGAGATTCTTCATATTTATCATAAAAAGTGCACTTAGTCTTATTCTGCATTTATAAGATGCTCTTGCTGCCAACAATATAAATAAAATAAATAGTGTATGTCAGACACCCAATAAATGGTAACTATCATTATCATGTTGTAATTGTTGATGATACTTTTCATATTTATTGAGCACCTACAATGTGCCACTCTAGACTAAGTGTTTAATACACAAGATCTTGTTTTAATTTCCCAACAGTCCTGTGAGAGAGTTGCCATTAGCTCTATTTTATAAATAGGGAAACTAAAACTCAGAGACTAAGTCTGGGTTGTCCAGAAAATAGAGCTCAGTGCCAAGCCTACTTACTAAACTTTATTGCAGGGAGAGACCATAATCGCAGGGAATCATAAATAAAGGAAAAGGGGCATAGGGTAGGGTAGGAAGGGAAGCAGTTCCAAGGCGATGCACAACTGAGCCGGCTACAACATTGTAAGAAAACACAGGTGGTTGCTCCATCTCACAAGATGACACTGGAGGGGCCATATAGGACATGGAGATTACAAACAGTTCATTGTGGGCTGGACAGGTGAGAATTTATTGATTGGCTTCTTCCAGGTTCCTGTCTTTCATTACAAAAGTTGGTCCCTAACAGTGGTGACTCTGCAGTTCTCAGTTATGTTATCCAGCCTCTCAGCGCAGCCAGTGGGGAATCCAGAGCCTTTGTGAGTCCACTTGGGTTGGACCTGGATGCTGAAAGTCTGTGGTTCCCTTTAAGTCATGTGCAATAGAGGTCCTGACAAGGCCCAGTTCAGTCTTAGGGGAGCCTCAATGAATCTGCAGAATTTGGGAATCAGAAGACAGAGATGATGGCCAGAGTTTTACAACTGCAGGAACAGGCTAAGGGGTGAGTAGTGTCTTCTGATGGGGAAGCAAAACAAGCGACTGAGAATGAAGGCCATATGGGGCCACCTGGATGTGGGGTGGCACATAAAGAAGTTGAGGACATGCAGAGTGTTGTAGGGACCTGCTCGAGGTTACACAGACTGTATATAGCAGAGTTGGCATTCAAACCCAGCCCAGTCTGACCCCAAAACACTTTTGTTTTTCAATAACCTCAAGATGCCTTGCATTGCTGAGATTTTAAGTAAGCTGGGAAAGGGAGTCATGGTTTTCTGAGCTGTCTGGCGCAGGGCCATGAGCAGATAAATGCTTATGAAGTAGTCACAGGTGATCGATCAGGCGACAAGAATGCCCATAGGCCTGTGTCATCCTTTTCTATATCTTAAGAATAGACACTTTCAGAGGGCATGATCCATCATGTTTAGAACTCTTCATATGGTCTGCTGTGGCTGTCTTAACTCAACCTGAAGGTTTAGCACCAAAGACAGCTGGTGTACGCAGGCAACATACGACTGGACAGTGCTCTGCCCTCACCTCGGCCTGCCAGATAGATGTCAAGGGCATCAGCAATGAAATTAAATGGCTCCATTTCTTGAAGGGTTAGAAGGAACTGCCACATCTTTCACATGAAATGGTTTGTGTGAATATATGATGACAAGACCAATAATCCAAGAAGTCAGGCTCAACAGCTGTGCAAATCTGAGACTTAGGAGCAAGAAGACAGTACAGCTTTATGGGTGTGTCTGGATTTAAGAAAGCCAATCCTTCACCAGGAGCTTCTCACATCTCTTGTATTTGTCTTTCCGCCATCTCAGAAGCATGAATGGGCCCACTTCCCTCCAGGACTGTTCCTGCGCTCTACCCCAGCCCCTCTTGGTTCTCTTGGAAAGCGAGTACTCCATTGGTTACTGCCCTGGCATCTCTCTCACCTTCAATGCCTTCCTCCTTGCCTTGGGGTCCTCTTCTAGGCTTTCAGACATGTTCAGATTTATCCTATTTAAGGTGACTTTTGCCCATCTCTCCTCAAGCTACAGCCATTTTTCTCCTTCTCAATTTTCTCAAATGAGCATCCACTGGCTCTTAATCACGTACTCGATTCTTAACTGTTTCAACACTTGTTTCCTTCTCACCACCCTCCTGAAATGCTTTCTGCAGAGGTCACTGTAGTAAACATCGTTGTTCGTGCCACTCCTCGTAGCACCCATTTTCCCTTTTTCTAGGGAGAAGAAACTGGAAAACTGACCTGAGCACAAAGGATGCGAAGGAGTTTCAAAGACTTCCAGGTTTCACTACTGACTAGCAGAGTGAAAGTCAAGAGGAGAAGCAGGTTTGGGATTGAGGGTGCCAAGGAAGATGGCATAGATGAGATTTAAGGCACAGCAGGCCTGAGACCCTATTGGGACACCCAAGAGAGTGAAGTTCAGCACAATGTGGGAAAAGCAAAACTGAAATCCCCAGAGGAGGGAGACTCAAAAGAGGATACCACGGGGTGTTTCTTCCTTCTTCTAGGGAGAAGGAGAAGAAGGGAGAATGCGGACTGTGCATACTTTCCTACCTCCTTGACTTTGCTTATGCTGCTTCCTTTCCCTTTTCCATATTCCAACTCTCCTCCTAGAGAACCAGTTCTCTCCAACTCTGCTTGGCCAAAGTCTTGTTTATCCTTTGCTGTCTTTCTCAAATGAAACACTCCCATAAATCTTTTGCTGATTACCTTGTTAATCTGATCTTTTTCTCTGATCTCCCAGATCACCTTATATGAATCTCTACCTGGCATTTTCCACTTTTTAAAAAAGTCAGCTTTGTAACTTATCTGCCCAATTAATTTGTAAAGTCTTCTATTGTTTTATTTATCCTTGCATCCCCAACAACTAGGAAAGTGATTCTTGATGACAGCTAAGTATGCATTTATCTAAGTATGAAGCAGTGCATCACTTACAGCTAGCTTTTTGTACTAAAGAAGAATTCTTTGCCTAAAAAGTTAAAAAAGTATTTCCAGCAGGTTCTTTTAAATAAATCTTCAGTTTCATTTAACTTGGATATTAATAATCAACCACCATCCTGGAAAAGATCTGTGGGTTGAGAGAAATCAAAGAAATAAACAAAAAGTGGAATTATAAGAAACTACTGCCAATTAATAATTTTCTAGAAAGGAAAAGAGAGTAGGTCTTCACTGATCATGGGAGCTGTTAAGGAAACACGGTTCTTTTTTTTAGAAATGAGATTAAGACACAGTATTTACTTTTAAAACCTGTACTAGAAGTAAGAGCTTGATTTGGAGAAGCTGGCATCGCAGGCATGTAAACTCTCAATGCTACTGTACACAAGTCATGCATGTGGAAAAAATTTGGTCTTCCTGAATTTCCCAGAGTCTCAGGACACTGGTCCTGAGTTAGCCTAGGAACCCTAGCTGCCAACAAGAGTGGGTCTCAGGGTCATGTTGGGCAGCCTGTCTCTGCTGCTTTGTGATGACTTGGGTGGGGGTTGGGGGTTGTGCCATGATCCCCATTTGCCCCCCCAGAGTTCCTGAGCAGGGCTGGGCTGGGGGCTGGTATCTAGTTCCCTGGGCAATGCCAGTGCAGGGAATGGAAGAAGAAGAAAGAACAGGCCATTTCAGACCTTCTGCCAGGACCCTGGGTTCCTTCCAGGATTACAAACAAGGTACAGATTTGGATCTGGGTGGTTCTGGAAAGATGTCTGCCTGGCCTATGATTTTTCCAAGATCAGGATTCCTGCCTGAGCCCAGTCACTGATGAGCCTCCAAAAGCTCCCTATTGCTGTTCACCACACATGAAAACCGTTGTTCTACAGAAAAAGGAACCCAGAAATAAAGCCACACATCTACAGTCGTCTGATCTTTGACAAAGTCAACACAAACAAGCAATGGGGAAAGGACTACCTGTTCGATAAATGGTGCTAGGATAACTGTCTAGCTATATGCAGAAGAATGAAACTGGACTTATACCCTTTACCATATATGTAAATTAACTCAAGAGTGATTAAAGGTGTAAATGTAAGACCTCAAGCTATATGGAAAAAAAAAAAAAAAGACTAGAAGAAAACCTAGAAAAAAGCCATTCTGGAAGTTGGCTTTGGCAAATAATTTATGACAAAGTCTTCAAAAGCAATTGCAACAAAACAAAAAATTGATAAGAGGGACCTAATTAAACTAAAGTGCTCTGCCCAGCAAAGGAAACTGTAAACAGAGTAGACAGACAACCTACCGAATGAGAGAAAATATTTACAAATTATGCATAAAGGAAAGGCCTAATATCCAGAATCTATGGGAAACTTAAATAATTCAGCAAGAAAACATAAATAACCCGATTAAAAAGGCAAAGGAAATGCACAGACACTTCTCAAAAGAAGACATACAAGTGGCCAACAAATATGAAAAAACGCTTCACGTCACTAACCATCAGAGAGATACAAATCACAACCACAATGAGATACCATCTCACACAGGTCAGAAAGGCTACTGTTAAAAAGTCAAAAACCACCTTAAACTTCATATGGAACCAAAAAAGAGCCCACATAGCCAAGACAATCCTAAGCAAAAAGAACAAAGCTGGAGGCATCACACTACCTGACTTTATACTACAAGGCTACAGTAATCAAAACAGCATGGTACTGGTACCAAAACAGAGATATAAACCAACAGAACAGAACAAAGGCGTCAGAAGTAATGCCACACATCTACAACCATCTGATCTTTGACAAACCTCACAAAAACAAGCAATGGGGAAAGGATGCCCTGTTTAATAAATGGTGTTGGGAAACCTGGCTAGCCATGTGCAGAAAGCTGAAACTGGACCCCTTCCTTACACCTTATACAAAAATTAACTTCAGATGTATTAAAGATTTAAACATAAGACCTAACCTATTTCTTAGGTTTCTAGAAGAAAACCTAAGCAATACCATTCAGGACATAGGCATAGGCAAGGACTTCATGACTAAAACACCAAAAGCAATGGCAACAAAAACCAAAATAGACAAATGGGATCTAATTAAACTTAAAAGCTTCTGCACAGCAAAAGAAACAATCATTAGAGTGAATCAGAAACCAACAGAATGGGAAAAAATTTTTGCAAGCTACCCATCTGACAAAGGGCTAATATCCAGAATCTACAAAGAACTAAAGCAGATTTACAAGAAAAATACAAACAACCCAAACAAAATGTTGTTTACAAAATGAGACATTTATATGGCCAACAAACATGGAAAAAATGCTCATCATCACTGGTCATTAGAGAAATGCAAATCAAAACCACATTGAGATACCATCTCACGCCCATTAGAATGGTGATCATTAAAAAATCAGGAGACAACAGATGCTGGAGAGGATGTGGAGAAAAAGGAATGCTTTTACACTGTTGGTGGGAGTGTAGATTAGTTCACCTATTGTGGAAGACAGTGTGGCGACTCCTCAAGAACCTAGAAATAGAAATACCATTTGATCCAGCAATCCCATTACTGGATATATACCCAAAGGATTATAAATCATACTATTATAAAGACACATGCACGTGTATGTTCATTGTGGCATTGTTTACAATAGCAAAGACTTGAAACCAACCCAAATGCCCATCAAGGATAGACTGGATAAAGAAAATGCGACACATATACACCATGGAATACTATGCAGCCATAAAAAAGGATGAATTCATGTCCTTTGCAGGAACATGGATGCATCTGGAAACCATTATTCTCAGCAAACTGACACAAGAACAGAAAACCAAACACCACATGTTCTCACTCATAAGTGGGTATTGAACAATGAGAACACATGGATACAGGGAGGGGAACATCACACACTTGAGTCTGTTGGAGGGCTGGGGACTAGGGGAGGGATAGCAGTGGGTGGGGAGATTGGGTAGGGATAACATTAGGAGAAATACCTAATGTAGATTACATGAGGATTGATGCCACAAACCACCACGGCATGTGTATAACTATGTAACAAACCTGCAAGATCTGCACATGTACCCCGGAACTTAAAGTAAAATAAAAAAACAAATAGGAAAAAAAATCAAAAACAACAGACGCTGGTGAGGCTGCAGAGAAAAGGGAACACTTATACACTGCTGGTGGGAATATATATTAGTTCAGCCACTATGGAAAGCAGTTTGGAGATTTTTCAAAGAACTTAAAACAGAACTACCATTTGACCCAGCAATTTCATTACTGTGTATATACCCAAAGGAACATAAATAGTTATTACATCAGAATCTTGTGGAGGGAAAAACTTAAAAAAAATTTTTTTAAATAAATTGTTCTACCAAAAAGACACATGCAGTCATATGTTCACTGCATTATTCATAATAGCAAAGTCATGGAATCAACCTAGGTGCCAGTCAAAGGTAGACTAGATAAAGAAAATGTGGCATATATACACTGAGGAATAGTCATGGAAAAGAATAGAACCATGTCCTTTTCAGCAACATGAATGTAGCTGGAGGCCATTATCCAAAGTGAATTAATGTAGGAACAGAAAACCAAATGCACATGTTCTCACTTAGATATGGGAGCTGAGCACTGGGTATGTATGGATACAAAGTTGGGAACCATAGACAGTGGGGACTGCCAGAGAAGGGAGAGAGGGAGGGGAGCGAGGGATGAAAATTGACCTATTGGATACTGTGCTCATTACCTGGGTGATGGCATCATTTGTACCCCAAACTTCCATGCCATGCAGTATGCCCATGTGACAAACCTGCATATGTACTCCCTGAATCTAAAATAAAAGTTAAAATTATAAAATAAATTTTTAAAAACCCTTGTTTTGGGCCAAAGTGGTCTTATTAAAGGCATCGTGGTCGCCCTGATGCAAACCATCAAGTCACTCAGGGCTGTCCAGGGCCTCCAGGAGCCCCCAGCACACACCGTCATCCCAGACTCTGGTTTCACCTCGCATGTTTCCAGGGACCCTAAGGGACCCTCATCATCAGCTTTTGTCCTAGCCCCAGAAGCCAGGTCTTCAACAGAGGACTGTGTCCATAACTCATAAAGTTTATGGGAAGATTCACGGAACCAATACATAGGAATCTCTTATAGTAGTGCAGGACCTAATGTGATCCCTCAATACATGTTACCTAATGCCATTGTGCACTTATTATTTTTTGTTGTGTGTCATGTTCACTGTGTTATGGAATTAAATGACCCTCTTGACAGAGGGTCAAGGAGTATAATGGTTGATAGCATGTAAGTATAATGGTTGATGGCAGAGAGACCCAAGTTTGAGTCTAGACTCTTCACTTACTAGCTGTATGACTTTGGGAATGTTTCTTAACTTCTCTTAGCCTCATCTGTAAAACCAGTGGAATGGTGTCTACTTTGATATGTTGATGTGAAGAGTAAATAAAATAATGCAAGCAGAGGTCCTACCATGATACCTGTTATTTACTGAATGATTAAATGGTATGGAAAACATATAACTTGTAATCATCGTTTTTAGTAGTTTCTGCAGGAGATACAATATGGTTAGGGGATGGAATCATGCATGAGGAATGCCAAATCAGTGTTACAGACCATATGTTTCCACAGAGTTTCAAGGCAAGAGGAGCTGGGGTGTGGGACAGAAGGCAAGTGAGGCATCCTGGAGGGATGGTGGAGCAGGATTGGGGCAGAAAAGAAGAAGTAGGTGGGGTGCATGTGGAGAATTCCATGCAGAAGGTCTGTGCTGGTTAATTTGGGAAAACACTCCAGTATTTAAGGAGGGAAGATGATGAAGTTGCTTTTAATTATCTTAAAGATCCTTGTGCAAAATGGACTTTGGAGTTTAGATGGGGAGTTACGGCCTCAGTGTGATCAGTCGATGACCAGGCATACATCTCTGACAAGATGGGGTGCCTGCAAGATAAACGGCTGAAACAAGGCTAATTATGGGGAATTTTCCCAGGTGAGGGAGGAGTGAATGTTATCAAATGGGCTTTGCCTCCCTCTCTCTTGAAGCAGCCCCTCCTACCTCCCACCAACAAAGAGCAATACTGAAAATGATAAACAATGGAATTGCTGCTTGGGGTTTGCCCATAGCAGCTGATGGGCCTGCAAACATTCTCAGGCACTACCCCTCATTGGTCCAGGGCCTCTTTGTACTGTCAAAGTCCTTCATCTCACAGGGGAGGAAACAGGCCAAGTTGGGCAGGAATTTGGCAATATGACAGAGCCAAGTTAACACTTTGCTGACTTCTCCAGTTTCCATTATGACTTGGTAATTGAGACCAGTATTCAATCCTTGCTCTGCTGCTTGCTAGTGGTGGAGGGTCAGACACGTTCAAGACATTCTTTGACCCATCATTTTCTCATTTGTAAGACGAGGACTTCTTCTCTCTCCTCCCTCCCTTCCTCCCTCCCTCCCTCCCTTCTTTCTCTTCTTTCCCCTTCCTTCCTCATTTCTTTTCTTTGTAGGATAACCAACATATTTCTACATATCCAGACCTCTCACTAGTTTCAGCACTGAAAGCCCAGCATTTCAGGAAACCCCTTGCCCCCTGGCAAATCCTATTTGTTCAATGATACTGCCTTGTTTTATTCTAGGTGCTACAGATACAGCAGTCACTCAGACAGAGACAATCCCTGTTCTCAAAGAGCGAATGTCCTAATTCTATCAGGGGAAGAGAGACATGGCTATGTTGATGAATTAATACAATAATGAACATTCTACAAATGTGAACTATGTGTCAGGCTCTATACTACATATTTTACAGATATAATATCATTATATTCATAAACAATTCTAGGAGATAGTAATACCATCCCCTCCCCATTTTCCACTGTGAAAACCGAGGCTTTATTCTATTAACAAACTTTCCTAAAATCATACTGCTGGTCAAAGGCAAAATATTTAAACCCCAGAGTTCCAACACACATGTTCTCAACCTTGATATGCCACCACCTCATGAATGGCAAATGTAAGAATTAGACAGGGTGAGGATCGTGTTTATTTTTCCTACTCTCATCTGGCTGAGGATCTCTGGTCCTACCCACTAGGCTGTGAGGCAGATGCAGTGAAGGGGCCTCTCAAGCCGATTTGCTTCAGCTTCAAGCACCAGTGTAGAAGCTGGAGTCCTTCCTTGCAATGCCACTTCTATCCTAGAGAGATTTAGTGGGGAAGCCTGATGACCACAGCAGCTTACCCAGCAAACAGGAAAGCAAGAGCGTATGGACCTGCAGGATTCCTGGAGCTCGGGAGCCCTTTGGCTTTGGGGAGCTTTCTGCCAAGAACATCTACCAGTGGAAGATGTAAAATGGGTGATGCCCCAGCACTGGCCAGAGTTCTGTGCCAAAAGAGAAAATGGAACTCATTTCTCTTGGACCTTCAGGGCTCCTGGCAGATAACAGGCTGATGAACAAGAATTGCCTGAGCTTGATAAATATTTCCCTTTCCCAAGGCTGACTCTTCTATCCATCTACTCAATCACATTTATAGGAAACTTTTGAACTAATATTGTTGGAAGAAACTTTATTCATCACCCAGTCCAAGGGCCTGATTTTATAGATGGAAATAAAATGACCTCTCACGGTCATAGTGGTTACCAAGGAAGAGATCACAAGGAAGAGACAGGTTACCAAGTCTGGGCCACAAATTGCCGAACTCAGGGTGCATGGCTGTTCTGCAAAAATACACTGTTTTTCCTTGTGGCTGGACCTTAAACTTATTTATGGGGAAAATGATTTCTCCCTTATGCACTTTCCATGTTTATAGAAGGAAGCTGTGGGGCCAGGGAGCAGGGCTCAGAGTTCAGGGACCACTGGCTAATAATGTTGGTTGGAAAGGGAAGTCTAGAAAGTGTTTGTTTGATGTGTCAAACAGGTATAAATATGCTCTTAAGCGACCAATGAGGTGAGAGTTAGGGCAGAAAGAAGGTAGCAGAGCAGGAGAGGAGAGGAGGGGCGTCCTGAGTTCTCAGCCCACACTAGACCACAGGGAGTTTGAGTTTTCAACTCCTATTTCACCACTGACTCCATTCCATACCTATACCTACCCAGCAACTACATGGCAGAAGATACAGGGAAGAGAGCCCAGGACTCACAGGCCGATTGGGCCAGGTTCAGATCTCTGCTTCACTGCTACTAGTTGTATGATTTTGAGCAGATCTGAATCCCTTCCCCTGCTCCTAACCCCTCTCTTCCTTTCTGTTTCTTCATCTGCCGAAACACCTGAGTTAGAGGTTTACAGGGGCAGGTCAGAGGGCATGTTTACCAAATGCTTATCACAGGGCCTGACCAAGAAAGCCCCTAATAAATGGTATTTGTCACTACTGTTGGTAGGAACACAACACTACCTGCCTCTTCTACACTGGGCTGTGAGGAACTGCCCAATGTGCTCCTCCTGGGGTTCTCCCCAACCCTGGAGTGAGGCTAGCAGAACAGGTTTGCAGAGCAGCCACACCCATTGGCTCTGCTGGCTTAGGCGGGAGCTAGAGTCTGCTCCCCAGGGGCTCAGGATGGCGTCTGAAACAGAACATGTGGACTCTGCCAGGTGTGGCAGGAACTACATTGACAAAATCTCAGCATTACAAAGCACATAAATTAGAGGGTGGAGAAAACGCATTCGTCCTAGGAAAGCATTCACCATACCCTTCCTTTAACTGAGAGCCTCTCTAGAGAATTTAAAGTCAAATTTCCACCTCCCCAAATCCTATTTCCTCATGGACATCTGGGAACTTGCCTAGTGTGAAGTGGAGAACGGTGGAGATGCTGTGATCTTTCCCTTCATCCCCTTTTCTCCCTTTGTTAGGGGACTCTTCCATTCAATCCAGGCCTTGTGGCAGTAGAGAGGATGCAAGTGCTGGTAGCCACCTGTGCTTGGACGAAGCTGCCTGCTGTCTCGGGCTGCTCAATTCACTGCTGCCATGGCCTTGGGCCATTGAGCACCCTGTCATTCTAAGTTACCCTCAACTGAGACCCAGGCTCTGCAGAGGTGTGGTGGGCAGTGAAGGAAAAAGAGCCAGCTTCGTGATGACCACGCAGACACATGCCATGACAGTCATTTCTTGTTCAGTGCTTCCTGACCTCTGACACATCAGGCAGTCAGAGGTCAGAGGTCCATCACCCCATCTCCCAGCTTATTGTCTCAATCTTTAGCTGAGCAGAAGATCTCAGGGCCAGTGTACCAGGAGGCTGGGCTTCCTGCCATCCCTGCTTCTCTGGCCACCATGCTGCAGGGTTGATGCCTCGGGCCTTTCTAGTGCATGGGCAGAGAAGGGTTGAAGGCAGCAGATCTGGATTCAAGTCCAGCTGTGTGACCTTTGCCAGGTTTCTTAACCCTTCCAGTGCCCATTTCTCATCTGTAAGAGGGAGGTGGTCATGTCTCCATACCAACTCGCGTTAAGGGTTGCATGAGGAGAAGGATATGAACGCCCAATGCACTGGAGGCACCCCGTGCATGACACTTCCTCTCCTCCCCTCCAGGGAAGGCCAACGGTAACCCAGAAATCACCGGACCACAGCATCCAAATGACCATTCAGTCCCTACTTCTGGTGTATGGAACAAAGGAGAAGGCCACATAGAGTTTCTTCCAAGACTTGCAGAACTGGGATTGGGCCTCTCGGGAGCGTGGTGCTAGTCACAGTTGCTCTCTTCTCCCTATAACTGTGACCATGTGGCTTCATCTGCTGCCCAATGTGACCTCAGCTTCAAAGCCTCACCCCTACCTTAGACAGGTTGGTTTGAGGATCCCCCACTCCACATTCTGGGATTGGGCACCACCTCCCCCTCATGGCTGGGTCAGCTCTGCTTCCATGGCCCAGGTTCGGTCCATCTGAGCTTCTTCTAAATCCAATTCTGGGTGTCTAATGTCCAAATCCTCCCTGACAAGGGCTCAGTTTTGACCTACCCTGGCCATTCTTGTGCCCTTGGTATGGTGGCTGCAATCCATTGACAGCACTCTTGCTCCCATTCCCCACCCTGCTCCACCTGAGGCTGCATGGTAGGCCTCTGGATTTCAGAATACTGCCTTGGCCAGTGGGAGATCTGACCTATATCAATATTTAAAAGATCTTAAAAAGTCTCAAAATGTGCATGTGCCTCACAGTGACAAGACTTTTTTTAGATGCAGAAGCCTCTAATTCTAACAAATTATTATCCAAATACAGGAAATAATCATTGTTAACATTAGTAGATCTCTTGCAGTGATGTTTTGGGAGCCTCACAGACTATCGTCTAAGTCAGGGCTTTCTTGAACTTGGTCAGGTGGTTGAATATCTGAAAATTTGTGTCCTCTTTACAGAAGCAAAAATACTGTTATTTAATTCAATTGAGAGGTATAAAAATACAAATGTAGGTCACCCTATTTTTATGTTTTGAGCACTGTATTAAGTGCTTTACATGGAGTAGCTCACTCAATCCTCACAACAGCTCTTGAGAAAGTATTACAGGTTAAGTATCCCTTATCCAAACTGCTTAGGACCAGAAGTATTTTGAATTTTGGATTTTTGGGGGGATTTTTGAATACCTATTTGCATATAGATAATGAGATATCTTGGGGATAAGACCAAATCTAAGCACAAAATTTATTTGTGTTTTATATATGCCTTATACACATAGCCTGAAGATAATTTTATACAGTATATTTAATAGCTTTGTGTATAAAACAAAGTTTGTGTACACAGAGCCATCAAAAAGCAAGGGTGTCACTATCTCAGCCACCCATGTGGACAACCTCTGGTTGCTTGGTATCACCATTATTCCCGATTCTGAATTTACATGCTACCTAAAGCAACGATTTTCTTATACCGATTCATACATAAGTGCTTAAGAGTAAAAAATAGGACAGAGCATTAATACAGTGGGAAAAAATCATGTGTTTGGGGTAACCAGGCAGCAGAATAGCATCACCAGAATACCTATATCCACTATTAAATGAGCAATAACAAACAATGACAGGCTGATTAAACCGTGTGCTGTGCACCTGTGTTTTGACTGTGACTTGTCACATGAGGTCAGGGGTCAGACGTGGAATTTTCCACTTGCAGTGTCATCTTGGTGCTTTTTTTTTTCAAGACAGAGTCTCGCTCTGTTGCCCAGGCTGGAGTGCAGTGGCATAATCTCTCTGCTCACTGCAACCTCTACCCTCTGGGTTCAAGAGATTCTCATGCCTCAGTCTCCTGAGTAGCTGGGATTACAGGCATGTACCACAATGCCTGGCTAATTTTCGTATTTTTAGTATAGACAGGGTTTCACCATGTTGGCCAGGCTGGTCTCAAACTCCTGGCCTCAAGCAATCCTCCCAATTTGGCCTCTCAAAGTGCTGGGATTATAGGCATGAGCCACCTCTCCTGGCCTGGATTTTGGAACATTTTGAATATTGGATTTTCAGATTAGGGGTGTTCAACCTGTGTGAATACTCGCTAAGGTGTAATGCTGGTGTCCTCCCAAAATTCATATGTTGGAAGAATTGAATCTCCAATGTGACAGTAGTAAGAGGTGGGTGGGAGCTTTGGGAAAGTGATTAAGCCATGAGGGTTCCACTCTCATGAACAGAAATTAGTGCTATTATAAGAGACGTTGAAGGGAGCTGCTTCGCCCTTTCAGCCACGTGAGGACACAGCAACAGGTACCATCTATGCAGCAGAGAGCGAGCCCTTCCAGACACTTGATCTTCTGCTGCGTTGATCCTGGGCTTCCCAGCATTGGGGACTGTGAGCAATGCATTTCTACTGTTTATAAATTACCTAATCTATGGTATTCGTTAGAGCAGCCCAAAGGGATTAAGACACTATTATTTGTTGCCATTTCATAGATGAGCAAATTGAGGCTCGTATCACTTGTCCAGTGTCATTCCGCAAGTTGGGAAGTGGTGACTCAAACTCAGAAAGTCAAATCAATTCCACTGCTTTCATTCCACAGTTCCTGCCCTTGAGAATCAGAGGCAACGTCATCGATTAGATGTGACTATGTTATGTGTAAGCCATATCAAATTACAGCTGTTAACACACGGGCTGACTCACACACAAACAGCATCTCAAATCCAGGCAACAGGTATCAGCTGTTTGATAATATTTGTCTGCTAATTTTGCTAATCGTGTGCTCATTTGTCATCCTCTAGTGAGTGACAGCAGGCAAACAGTAGGAGGCACCAAAGGTTTAAGAAAAACATATGGGAAAAAAGCTTAACTGGGAGGCTTTTCTATGTCTTCGCTTTTTGGGTTTTTTCCCCCCTGCCAACAGAAAACACCACGATTATTGCATTTCTGAGGCAGAACAACTTGGTCTGGTTCATGGAAACCCATGTTATTTCAGTGATGCCACCCTGCTGCCCATGGCGACCCTTGAGATGTGCGCTCCTGGTTTTCTAACTCAATGTGCTGGAGAGGTATGCCTCTTCCCCTCAGCACAGTGTCCTGGTATGACAGGGACTCTGCAATGTGGGGAGCAGGGACACTCCAGGAGTGGGTGGCAAAAGCTGACCACAACTGAGCAGCTCTGTTGTGGTTCCCACCCTTTGTGGAGAATCACTGCTCTAAGGTGATCCATGCCTCCTCCCCTATCCTCCACACCCATGCTCTTTATGATATGACCCACTCCCTGGTTGGACTAGGGTCAACAGCTGGCCCAAGTGCAGCCAAATCATAGACTGGACAGGAAGCAAGGGCTCTAAGCTTCACCTCATAAGATGAACTGTGCCTGACAGACCCTTCTCTTGGAAATGTAGAGCCAGGGCTCCTGAGGGTGGAGCTTCTGCCCTGCAGAGGTACATGGGGGTGAGCTAGGCAGTGGCCACAATGGAGCAGAGTTCTCCAGGTGCAGGAGTCATGTGTGAGTCCAGGGAGTCAGCGGGTGCCAGCCGGAAAATGGAGCAGTTCCACAGATGGAGGAGGGGATGCCAGAGGAGAGATGAGACTCTGAGGGACTAAGCAAGGGTCTCACTGCCTTTCCTGCTCCTGGCCCCTGTTTCTGGGAGCTCTACATGTAGGGAGGTGCTCATTCTTGGATTCTCATGAAATTTTCCTTCTTCTTTCTTGGCGTCTTTATCATTACCCACCCACCCTCATACTTTTACTCAAACCAGAGAGCACTGCCTTAACGATGGTGCACAAGAACGTTATTTGAGTTGCCAAGGCCTAAATTGGCTCACTAAGGGAATCTCTGCCTCCCCCCGGACCTCCCATCAGTTGGTCGAAAGCGGCAGGAGACCGGCTCAGGCTCACCTCTCCACTGTTGTGTTCCCTCATTAGCGCTGTTCCCCGTTAGCTCTCCAGCCCCTTTGCCTTGCCCGGCCCTCCCAGCCACTGCCCCCGACTGAGCTGTTTACATGGCTTTCTGCATTTGCTTAGCGCTCACTCCCAAGTTCCCAACCTCAGACTCGACTGCGTCTCCCACAGTGATCCTTCTCCAGCTCCTGCGGAGCCCGGGCTCATTTACATTTCATTCACCAACCTCATTTAGGTAATTTTCTACAGTTAATTCAATGTTCACCAAGTAGCCCTGGATCGCATTTGCATTCATCACCTTCTGGGGCTCTGAAGCATTTCAGAGTATAGAGGCTCCCCTGCTGAGATCCCCACTTAGGCGAAGGCAGCAACCAAGCTCAGGGGGTTCCGAGTAGAAGATCTGCTGCAGGGTCAGCCCTGCATTCTCTTCTGACAGCAGCCCCAGGAAGAGCAGGAAGTGCCCTCTGTCCTGCCAGTCTTGTCCAGGGAGGCGGTGCCCTGACCCTGGCCTTCCTGTCTCCTAATAATTCATTGTGAATCCATCTCTAGGCTTACTGCCTGCTGGGCAAAGCATTTCCTTTACTTTAGTCTAAAATAGCCTAAGCTTCAGGGGGTGCCATCTAGTGCCTATATTATTACAAGGCTTGGGAAACAAGTGTCCCCTGCCTTTGTTATATTTCAGGATTTACTGGAAAGGGATTTTCTGGCCTGGCTCCTTTTGTGTTTCATTTGGGTCTCAAAGGCTATTTATATGTAAGAAGAATGTCACTGTCTCTGTCAAGCTCTCTGGAAAAAAGTCTAGAAATTCACCTGTAGCTTGTTCTTATTCCATATTGTGTCATCCTTTCACAACTCTGGTTCAGTTTGTTTTAAGATTTTCTGTCCAGTATCACAGTGGCTGAGATGTTATTCCCCATAGTACTTCAGGCACAGAGGCACCATCCCACCATCACTGTGAATATACCTCATGCTGTGAGCAGCACAGTAAAGTTTACCTCAAACAAAAGTATCATTTTCTGGTAGGAAGTGAGGTAAAAGCACTGGAAAGCATTGCTATAATAGTTCCTTTGCTCTCTAGCCTGAAGGGTGGAGCTTCTGCACTGCAGGGGTGTGTCGGGGTGAGCTTGGCAGTGGCCCCAATGGGCCAGAGTTCTGGGGGTGCAAGAGCCATGTGTGAGTCCAGGGAGTCAGCTGTGCCAGCAGGAGAATGGAGCCAACCCACACATAAAGGAGGGGATGCCAGAGGAGAGCCTGAGCCCAGATTTTACAACTCCCATGTTTCTTTGGCTGCCAGGTGCAGTTTTACTTAGCATCTCTTCCTCTAGCTTGATGCAAAGGAGGGCTGGCATCCCTGCTTTAGCAAAGCACAGAGCCTCTCTACCCCTCAAGTTCTCCCAGGTAGCTGACACCAGCCTAACCAGCCCTTGTTCTGTGTGTTAACTGGGAGTGTTCTCAGGTTCTTCCAAGCCACCAGCTAGCCTGAAGGTGCAGTCTGGGAAAAGGAATGCTTTGATGAATCCCTCTTTATGAGCTGGAAGGGGCTTCTGAACATGGGCCAGCCTCCATCAGTTTCAGAGGGGGAGGTGATGGAGTGGAGTTTCTCAAAATTGCATGCGGAACAAGCGCTGTTCGGCCGTTCTCAACATTTCCTTTAAGAAAGTAATGTTGGCGCTGATTCCAGTAGACCTTTAAAAAGGCTCTTTATTCAAGTCTTAGAACTGATTAGACAGGAGTCATGCTGGGTTTGTCGGGCTCAATTTATATCCTCTCGACTTCTGGGCTCAATTTATATCCTCTCTGCTTCCCAACAAGGAGCTGAGCCAGGCAGGTAGGTTCCCAAGAATAGGCAGGGTCAATTCCAAGGCCACCTTCCCAGGGTGATCTGGAATGGGCTGTTTCTCTCTCTCTCTCTCTCCCTTCACCAGGTGCTCCTGCAGAGCAACCCTGTGACTTCCCCACCCCAACCTGCAGGAGCTCTGTTCAATGCAGTATCCACTGACCACATGTGGCTTTGAGCTCCTGACGTATGGCTGGTCTAAACTGAGATGTGCTATAAGAGTACAGTTCACATCAGATTTTGAAGACAGTATGACAAAACCTAAAATATGTCATTAATTTTTTTATATTGATTGCTTGTTGAAATAATACTTTGGATATATGAGGTTAAATAAAATATAGTATGAAAAATTAATTTCACCTGTTTTATTTTTAAAATACAGTCACTGGAAACTTTAAAAGTGCCCTTGTGGCTTGCATTACATTTCTATTGGACAATGCTGTCCTAGAAGCATTTTAGACTGGAGAGGTTTAGAGGTTTAGAGCAGGACTGGGTGAAGAGAACAAAGAGAAAGATCAAGAAGGCGTAGATTGGCCATTTGTCTGCTCAAAATTTTCTAAAGGCTCCTCCTGATTCCTTTCTCAAGACTTCTAGGTCTTGAAGGCCCTGGAGGCCTTGCACAGGCTGGCCCATGTCCTCCTACCCTCCCACGTCTCCTGCAGCTCCAGTCAACCTGACCTTGCTTTTCAACATAGCCAGCCATGCCCATTACAGGGCCTTTGTGCATGCTGTTCCTTCTGCCTAAAACACTCTTCCCTGGACAGTTGCATGCTTAAAAAGTCACCACCTCAAAAAAGCCACCCTGATTCACTTCCCCAATCTCAGTCAGAATCAATCACTATCCCTTCACCCTGCTTTGTTTCTCTTTAAAATTCTTATTACTCCCTAACATTGAATTGCACATTTACTTTCTGTCTCCTCCAGCCAGGGAGCCTGTGTCTCTTTTGTTCACCACAGCGCCTGGCACATACCAGACACCTAGAGAATATTTGTTCAATGAACACAAACATCAATGCTGCAAGGCCAATGTGATCCAACCATTTTTCAAATGAATAAACTCAGGGTTGGAAAGAGGTTAGTACAGAACAGAGCAGGAATTGGGTTCAGTGACTGCACCGAGCTGGGAGGGATAGTGGCTGGGTGACCTGGGAAGTCACCTCTTCTAGGACCTCATGCACTGGGAATGTGCCCTAATCCAGGGGATGATGACCAGCTTAGCAGGGAAGAAAATAAAGCAAAGAGAAAAAGGCCACTCTGACTTGCTCTGGAGATTTCCTGTGGGAAGTGGATGTCAGGATTAAAACAGGATTAAAACGAAAGAGCAGGTGTGAGGTCTCACTCATTCATATTCTGGCTTCACAGAATCCTTTGAGGAGGCATGTGGGGCCAACCTAGACAAGCTATCAATAATCAAGGTCCTTCCAGATGCGTGAAACAGGCCTTACAGCCCTAGAGCTGCAGGAGGTTTTCATGCCTGCCCCTGGAGTACATCCCAAGATCAGGAGCTCACTGCCTCCAAGGCAGCCGAGCTGTGACTTTTTCTGTTCACTTTAATCAACAGAAAGTATTTGATTCTTTCGGGTCAGCAGGGACTTTCTTGTAGTTGATGTTTTTCAGACACTTGTTCCAGTTTTGGACTTCTGGGGATGTATCAAACAGACTAATTCCTACTCCCCAGATCAGCCCTTCTGAGATAGAAGGTCATGGTGGCTGAGAAGCTGAACTTTCCAGGAACCGCACTGTCAGCAGGGCTGCCCTGTGATCTGACCCGCAAGGCGACAATTCCGAAAACAAGTGTGATGGCTTAGCAATTCGGGGGCTGGTTCTCCGAGGCCACAGCCTTCTCCTTGCTCGCCCAGAGTAATGCTGGTTCGCACCTGCCAGCCTGACTTCTTTTCTGACTTCCAAACTCAAACTTGCTTTTTCTTGTTACTTTAGCAATGTCGATTCAAGTGCTTGTGTGTGCCAGGTATGGTGCTATACGTTGAGCATAGAATAAGGAAGACACAGCCCCTGGTCTCAGGGAGCTCATAGTCTTAGTGGAAAGGCTGACAAGACCACAAGGTATTAAAACCCAGCAGGATCCAGGCTGGGATGAAGGCAACCACCACGGGCAGGGGCTGTGGGCACAAAGGAGGACCTGACCCACCTCATGGGATGCAGGGAGGACACCCTGGAGGAAGCAAGGCCAGTGCTGCTGATTTCCCATTGCCTACTGGGGAGCTCAGTCTGCAAGTCCCACAGATGCTTCTAGTGAAACCCATTTATCATCTTAGAAAGTTCAAAATCATCATCCCATGCTTTCTTTCCACCTTAGCCTATCTCACACACACTTGCATATACCCGCATGGGTGCCCACACATGCAGAGTCACTTCTGTCTCTTTACCTAATCTTTCTCAAACATGTCCCTCCCCCTCAAGCTTTCCAACTCCCATCAGTCCTTACAGGCTTGGAGCACCATACTCCTCATCGCTCCATCCCTTTGCCACCCTGTCCTCCACTGTGATGGAAAGGTCCTCATACATACAGACCTGCAAAGGACCATGGATCCCTATTTCCAGCAGGCAAGACTCCCCAGAGGCCAGCTATGTAGGGCACTGGGCAGCCTGTCCAGCACCGTCCCTGTGAGCCCTGCCTGTGAGCCTCAAGCGCCAGCCACACTGTCCTGCCCTGAAGCATCACGTCACACTCGTCTCTGTGCTCTTTTACACATTGCTGCCCCTACATCTGGACCACCCTGCCCTTTCCCCTCGGCCCCCAAAGCTCCTAGTCATCCTTTAGACTCACTCAAATGCCACCTCCTCTGTATAACCTCCCTTGGGTAATCAGCTGCTCTTACTGAGAAAAGATGCTGTTCTATCATAGCCATTATCATCAGCCTGCTAGCCAGGGGGCTTCTCCCCACTTCTGGGCTGGGCCTCTCAGAGAGCAAAGACAGTGTGCAATTCATCTGTGAGCCCCAGAACATAGCAGAGAACTTAGTAATCACATTAATAAGCAGTGCTATTATTTATTAATAATGAATACAACCAGCAATAGCAATGAATAAAAATACTGGTGAATAATAAGGAATAACAATGAAAATAACCCAAATCATGGTGATGATGTCACTATCCCTGGTGCCAAGCCCCTTGCTAAGCACTCTACAAGCAAGATCTCATTTAATCTCTCTGCATCCTATAAAATCCTACTCCCACTTTGTGGATGAGGAAACTATAGCTTAGAGGGTATAAATCCCTCTCCTGGGGTCATACTTTTTGTAAATAGCAGAGATGCTATTTACAAAAATGTCCATCTGATCTCCAAGCTTGTGCTGTGCTCTTTAGCCACTGTGCTGCTCTGGGATCCAGAAAGGGATAGTGCGATAGTTAACCCGCAGGTGTCAGGGAGCCAGTTCCTCAGAACCCCTTATCTGTCACACTTCCAGTGATCTTTCAGTGTCAACTCCAAGTTATTAACTAAGCCCTGTCTCTAGGGAGGTGTGATAGGGCTCTCATTCCATGAGACCTGGCTCTGCCAATCGCAGGCTGTGTGATACTGGGCAGGTGACTCACCTCCCTGGACCTCAGGCTCCTTATCTATAAAATGGGGACATGGTAGTCAGTGTGGGGATGGAACAGGAGATAGCATGTGTAGAGCACAGGCTGAGCTTGGGGGTGCAGGGGTGTTTGGTGGGATGGTCAGTGATTTACCAAGACAAAGTACAAGTCAAAAGTTTAGGATCCCAGGGATCAGTGAAAGGACTTAAAGAGCCCAGTCTCAGGGGTCAGTACCCACAAAGGTCTGGAACTCTGGACGTCAGGATAAAGAGTGGACAGGGAGACTGAGCTTCCCCCTCAGCCTATGTGGGATGTTCTCCCCCAACCCCTTTTAGCTTCCTTCTTGTGGTCTCAGAATGGGGCCTCCACAGCCCAGGCGAGGTGGTCCATGGGCACAAGCCCCTGTAAGTACCCACCAGACAGGGTGTGAGGTAGCCAAGCTGAGGTCAGCACTAGAAGGGCTCAAGAGAAAGCTTGGAAGGTCCATAGTGGCCATTGAAGTCCAGAAAAAAAGACAGACTTAGGCAGGCCAGAAGGGAAACTACTTCTCTGTGAGGAGCTGGGAGGAGAGACAGAGGAGGACCCCGGGCGTCCTATGAGAACGAATTCCAGAAGAATTTCTTGGGGCTCTAGAGAGACCCACAGAACTGCCTCAAGGCCGGAGCAGGAACTGAGAGGCCTCTGAGTTCTCGCTGTGTGACTCTGAAAATGTTCTGCCCCTCTCTGGGCCTCATGTCCTTCACTGTATGATGAGGGAGTGAACTCTGAGAGCACGTCTATATTGATAACCATCATTCCACACGACCTGAGTAGACAAGCATGAACACATCCCTCTAAGCCTCCATTTCCTCATCTGTACAATGGGGCTAGAAATGGCCATCTTTTAAGGCTACTGTGCATACAGTGCCTTGGAGGTACCCATCTAGGAGGTGGCACACAGTAGGTGCTCAATTAATTCCCACCCTCCAACTCCACCAAACCTGAGCGGAGAGAGCTAGAGGCCCCCTGTCTGTCTCTCTCCCTTCCTCAGTGACTCTGGGAGGATGGGATTTTCACCCACTATGCCAGCCTGGCAACTGGGCCATACCTGCTGGAAAATGCCTTTTTTTTTTTTTTTGAGATGGAGTCTTGCTCTGTAACCCAGGCTTTAGTGCAGTGACGCGATCTTGGCTCACTGCAACCTCCACCTCCTGGGTTCAAGAGATTCTTCTGCCTTAGCCTCCCAAGTAGCTGGGATTACAGGCGCATGTCACCATGCACAGCTAATTTTTGTATTTTTAGTACGGACAGGGTTTCCCCATGTTGGTCAGGCTGGTCTCAAACTCCTGACCTCAGGTGATCCGCCCACCTCGGCCTCCCAAAGTGCTGGAATTACAGGCGTGAGCCATTACACTCAGCGGAAAATGCCTCTTTTTAATCAGAGCTTTCCCCTTCCATCAGAATGTAACGTATACTCATTACAGAGAAATTGGAGCACATTGGAAAAAGGAAGAAAAATAAATCACCTGTGACTCTACTAACATTTCACAGCATGCCTTCCTTTTTCTATGCAGCGGGACTCCTTAAGTGGATGAGGTCATTCTCAATAGCCAATGTCATTTCCTGCTTTCTTCTACTTTAGGTTATAACAAACCTTCCCATGTTGGTATAAACATATTTTTAATGGCTGTCCTGAGATTTCCCTAGCCAGCCCTGCCCACATTGCCAGGCGTTCATGAAGTTCCCAAATGTCCACTCTTCTAAAAGCAAAGAGCCACCGATATTTAATTCATTGAGAGCTTTTTTTTTTTTTCTTTTTCTACTGCTTTTAGACATTTTTTTTTTCCTCTCTCTCTTAGCACAAACTGCTAGAAAGTAGGCTCGTGGTACAAAGCAGATGATGACTTTTAGGGCTGGCAAATTCCTGTCCTTTCTGGGCAACATCACCATTAACTTACTGATGACTTGGGGTTTCTAACGTCATGGATAAGGAAGAAAAGAGTTTCCTAGGGAACAGGCCCAAACCTCCTGGGAAAGATAAGTGAGAGTCTTTACATTTATTTTCTCCTTTTCTGGCCTACTTTGAATAGACCCCCAGGGCAGGAGGGTTTTTCTGAGCTACCTGAACTTTAAATACCCGCCTGGGGCTCCCTTTACAGAATCTTGTCTTTTCCTCCTGTGTTATGCTAAAGTGTGGGAGTTGGGAGGGATGCCCTATGGGGCCAGGAAGTCTGAAGCTGGTGGCTCCACACACTGGGGGCTGCTGGGCCAGCACTAGAGCCCCTGACTTCTTCAGCTGGGGGCTCCCTCCTTGCCCACCTTCAAGCTCACTGCCCCGACCACACCCAACGCCCCTGTTATCTCCTCCCACCAAACCCAGAGGCTGTTTCCACCATGGCTAGACCCTGGTGACAGTCCACTTAGCTGGTGAGGGCCCTGAACCCTTACCAGCTCCTATTAGTAATACTCCCTATATTATGCTCCCTATATTCCCAATAATATCTGAGATTTATAAAGCAGTCCCTCATCCTTATTATGATGATAAATTTCCCTTGTATCATCTCCAGTCATCCTCATAACTTCCTCTAGATGGACTCTATTTGCCAAGGGAGAAATGGAAGACTTAGAAATGGAAAGTTATTTGCCCATGGCAAATAATTAGCATAGGGTGGAAGTGGGATTTGAATCCAGGCAGGCGACTGTGTATGCAGTGCCTGGGAAGTGTCCAGCCTAGGAGCCGGCAATCAGTAGGTGCTCAGTTAATTCCCACCCTCTACCCACCTCGACCAAACCTGAGAGGGAGAGCTAGAGGCCTCCTGTATGGCTTTCTCCCTGCCTCAGTGACTCTGGGAGGCAGGGATCTTCACCCACTATGCCAGGTGGCAACCTGACCATTGGGCCATCCCTGCTGGAAAATGCCTCTGTGCTCAGACTCTGGCTTCTATTCTCTCCCCACTGACCAGGGTCAATAACCATGCAGGACAGACCGTGCTTATTATAACTTCTGTGGGCGCTGCCTGGGGCCAGCCCTCCCACCCAGGTAGTTTTTGCTGACCTAGGTCCTCCTTTGAAGGATATTCTTCATCATCTCTGTCAGCCCATTGTAGGGGACTCAGCCCTTCTTATTGCCCAGACATGGGATGGGATAGGACTTTCTATTGTTCTCTGTAGTTACTGTCACAAGATGGTAGAACTATAAACTTCCTTAAATATCTCACGGACATCTCCCATTTGCCTCATATTCAATATAGAGTCATGCCATGATTATCTCATTAATCCCCCCAACTGCCCTGTGCAGTAGAGAAAAGGAATCAGATAGGGCAAGTTAACGTTCGCAAGGTGGTACAGCCCATTGGAAATTGAATCAGAACTAGAAATAATATCTTTTGGCTCTAGGCCTGGTGATTTTTCTTTTAATCAATCTCTTGTTTTTCAGAAGAGAGATGGCGGGGCACGGTGGGTCACACCTGTAATCCCAGTACTTTGGGAGGCTGAGGCAGGTAGAGCATGAGGTCACGAGATGGAGACTATCCTGGCCAACATGGTGAAACCCTGTATCTACTAAAAATACAAAAGTTAGAGGGGCGTGGTGGTGTATGCCTGGAGTCCCAGCTACTCAGGAGGCTGAGACAGGAGAGTCGCTTGGATGGGGAGGTGGGGGTTGCACTTCAGCCTGGGAGACACAGCTAGACTCCATCTCAAAAGAAAAAAAAAAAAAAAGAGAGAGCTGAAGTTGAGAAGAGAAGAGGCTATCTAAGGTCACAAAGTATGTCAGCTGAGAAAGTCTGTAACTAGACCCCTCTAATTCCCTGGATCCCTTGCATAAAAAGCAAACACAGCGTGAATGAATCAAGAAAATGCACACTACAGAGCGTGGGCTCTTCTGGATCCTGGAGACAAACTGGCTCTACTGGATTTCTATAGTGGAGTGAATTCCACAGAGCTGTTGTGACCCGCTGCGGAATCCAGGGCTGGGATGAAGCACCACAGTATGGCAAGCAGGCAGCCGGAACCAGAACGCTGTGGCTCAATGAGGTATCCACTCACTGCTGCCCCTGGGGTGTGGTCAGCAATGCCTTCCTTTGAACCTGGCTCAGGGAACACATGAGTTCTGCCCCCGCCAGAGTAGCTCCCTTTAGAGATGTTCGTAAATAGGGCATTTGGGAGTGGCTGGTGCTGCTGGTCACCATTGACGAGACCAGGGTTATTTGTCCAAAGGAAGGCCAGAGCATCAGTCATCTCATCAAGGTGACTCCTGAGGACTTTGATGTGAATAATGACAGGGGCGAAAGAAAGAAGAGGAGGAGGAAAGGGCCTACCCTACGTCCTCATGCATTCTCTCCCTTATTTTCTCACCTTGGCCTGGGAGAGCAATCAGCTACTCTAGGTAAGCCATTGTCCAAGGTCATGTGGCCAGCAAACAGCCCTAACTGGGCAGCGCACCCAACTCTGAGGACCATGAGGTTTCTATTTCACTCCCTGTCCCCACCTAACCAATAAGTTGGCCCTTGGGTTTATCATGAGTGAGGACTTCAGACTGGCTCACTGCATGATTTCCATGGTCATCCTGAACATACCCTGGGGTCCCTGTAGAAGCTGGTTGGCCAGCCTGTACCATCACTTGGCTGCAATAGCAGTTCCCAGAGGGATCGCCCTGAAGCATCTCTATCATCTAGTGCCCCTTCTCACTGAAGTGCTAAATCTCAGGATTGAGGACCCCACATCAGGCCTAAAGGCAGAGCATGGATAAATTGCACTGTGGGTTCAGAGATGAGTGAAACATAATCCCCTCCCTCCTTCCTTCACTCCACAATCTTCCCTCCCTCCCTCTCTCCCTTTCTCCTTCCTTCTCTCCTTCCTCTTTCCTTCCTTCCCTCCCTCTCTCCTTTCCTTCCTTCTTTCCTCATTAAATTAAACACAACAATGCACTATAGTAGGTGCAATGCTGGAGATAAAACAGTTGACAAAAATATTGTTCCTGGCTTCCGAGAGCTTGGATCCTAGCAGGGGACATAGTTATCCCTCACATAATCACAATATACAAATCTTTGCAAATTGAGACAAGACTGTTAAGCAAAACACAGAGTATTGTAAAGAACACAGTGGGGAATCTGATCTAGTCTTAGGGTGTCAAGGGAAGCATGGTGTTTGACCTGAGACGTAAAGGATGGTGGTGGTGCACTGTAGGGCATGTGACCATCCTGTGGCCTGGTCCCTAGAAAACAGAGAGAAAGCCAGGCAGCTATAGCCCAGAGGGAGAGGTCCCGAGGCCAAGCACAGCCTTCAGGGCCAGGCTGAGGGGTTTGGATTCCATTCTAAGTGCAGTGAAGAGCTATTGAAGTGCTCAGGCAAAGACTGGCAGTGTCAGATGAGCAGCAGGAAAAGATCTCCCTGAATGTTGTGCAGAGTGGAGAATGTGGGGCCAAGAACTGATACAGCATGACCAGTTAGAAGTCTAAGTGCAGGAGTCTAGGTGAACTCAACTGTGGTGGAACCTCACAAGGGGCCAGCCGAGCCTCCAGCCCTGCCAGGGAGTCCTAGTGAGTGGTTCAGGGATGAGCAGGAAGGACACTTGCACACCATGCAGGCAGGAGAGTCTTTCAGATCATCCCTCTTCTCTACCAGATGCTCTCAGAAGAAAAGCAGCAGATATGCCCCATCCCTGTTGGGATTCTGAAGGATGAACCCAGAGTGGTGGCAAAATGGGTGCAGGCACTGCAGGGAGGCAGCCCTACTGTGCCACCAGGTGCTTCCACAGGGCTGAAAAGGAATCCTGCCCTATCCATAGTGGCATCCCAGAGCCCAGGTGGCTCATCCCAAGTGGGACCTCAAGAGAAAGACCAATAGAGACCTCATCTGCTCTCAGCCCCAGACTTAGAGATATAGCTACATCCAATGGGAGTGGATAGAGGGAGCTGGGGGTCTCTGGCTCCACATCTTCTCCACTGGGGGCAAAGAAACTGGGACAGCAGCAGTGGTCCAGAGAGAGGCTAGCCCACATAGCAGTGGCTATTTCTATCTATGTTGTCTCAGAGTGAAGCAAAGGAAGAATAAAGGAATGAAAAGGAGGCCAAGGGGAGTTTAGGAGAGGAGCAGCCCCTGTGCTTCTGCCTGGGGCATAGGAGAGAGGTTTGCCCATGGCTGGAGTCTGAAATCAGAAGGCATTTGACCAGGGCATGGCGGGATGCTGCTGTGAGCCTGCAGCCTCCACCTTGAGCCACAAAAAGGCTGCTTTGCTGCTGTTACTACCACAGCAGGGCAGCTCAGGCTAGGAAGGTGGGTGTCACTGGGTAGATATAGGGGCACAGCATTCCCACAGAGCATTTTCAGGGCTAGAACATATAGAATATACCAGGAACAAATAAATGAGGTATCTGGATAAGACTGGCAGAAAGCTAGGGGTTTTGAGTAGGCTGCAGGAGGGGACAACAGCCGGACCAAGTTTCCAAAGACAGGTGAGAGGTCACCCGCTGGGGAGGAAAGGAGAAAGCAGAATAGGTACCAAAGCTGGGAGGAGCTGCCTAAGCAATGCCTGAAAGCCCCTGGGAAGCTGGGGAACCCAAGTGCCACAGTCACAGCTTGAGAGGCAGGTTCCTCCGGCAACATCATCACTCTTCACCTCCTTCTCATGCTGAAGAAGGGAACTCAGCCCCACCCATGCCCAAGCAGGATGTGCCCTCTATCTGAGAATATCTCAGAACCTATAGAAGTCACCTAAGGATGGTGGCCTTATTTCACAGATGAAGAAATTGAGACCCACAGAAGTGTACGGTCTAGCTCAAGTTCACACAACAGCAAATGGAAGAGACAGGGCCAGAACTCAGAGCCTCTCCCTTCCAGTTCCTTTTCTGCTTTACAGAACCTGCCCTTTTTCTGATTGGGTGACATGAGCGTGTGCGGAAGGCAGGAATTGGACAGGGACACGAAGTCACTGATTGGTGAGTGGCAGGTCATCTGTCAGTGATAATCACTATGGAAACAAGTGGCAGACACAAATTGGGGCCCTGAAGTCAGGGGTCTAGTTTTTTAATTCCCAACTTCACATTTTGCTAAAGGAAGTTAGTGTGTGTTGCTAAGACATGGTTCAAGTTGAACGGCTCTGGATACACAGGCTATACGTTGCTTCATCAGCAGAGCAAGGAAGGCCAGCTACTGTCCCCATTTCAGAAAACATGCTCTGTGTCACAGGGCTGACCCCAAAGTCCCAAGGAGTTACTCGCCTTTATGGTGTTTAGACCTAGGTTCTCCCCAGTAATAGTTGGACATCGTCATTCCAGAAGCATTTCTTCCTCCCAAAGTCTCAGGATGTTAACTTTGCAAAAGATCTTAGACGGTATAAGTTCCAACTTTTTATCTTCCAAACAAAATCTCATTTAATTTCATGCAACTATGAGTTAGGTACTATTGTACCATTCAAAGCTAAGGCCCCAGCAAAAGGAATGATCTGAGGTCACACAATGAGGAAATGATAGACTGGAACTTCTGAATTCTGGACCATGCTTTTATTCTTTTATTGTCCAGTACAGTAAAAATACAAGGTATTAGTCTATCTGTCTTTGCCTCTGCAAGCAAGAAAGCAGAGAAGCCCAGGGAAGAAGGTTGATAGTGTAATGGAGAAACCACCGAATGAGAACCCACCCTCCCCACATGCCCTCATGTCCCCACTTCATCTTTGAAAACTCCCTACATGGCGTGTTCCAGGAAAGAAACAAAATGGGAGACAATGGAAGAAATTAAGAGAGAATTTGATCAGGCTCCCTTTGCACGGCACTTCATAGTTAGCACGGTGCTTCCACAGCCCTCCCTCCATTTCATCCTGAAAACATCCTTGCCCAATAAGAGAAGGTGCAAGTACTTCTGCCGCAATTTACAGTTGAGGCTGCAGACCCTAGGAGGTTAACAGACTTGGATTCAAATTTAAACCTCCTGATACCAAATCCTGCAGTTTTTCTATTTTCATTGACTTTCTTTTGCCTGTGCATGAGTGAAAATATGGGAGAAAGAAACCAACATTCATTGAATGATAATAGTAAAATAAAATGGAGAAAATAATCACAGCTGTTAGCCCTCATTGTGCATCCCCTGTACACACCAGGCCTTGTGCTAAATACTTTACACGCACATGATCTCTTAATCCATGCACCACCTTGGTAGGGCGAGTATTGTTATCCGTGCCTTATTGGCGAGGAAGCTGAGGTCCAGGGAGTTCAGTCTTTGCAGTTGCTTCTTCTGATTCACCCTCAGAGTGTTTTGTTTCCTGGTAATTCAGTTATTTTTAACTATAAAAATTCTTAGAAGTTTATTTGTGGAAACTACTTGCGTCTAAGGATGAAGGTGGATCCTAGATAGGATTTGTGTCAGCTTTTGACACCTGAGTTACTCTAAATGAAATTCTTGTCTTGAAGTTTTCAGATCACTCAGGTGGTATCACAAGCTCTGTCTGAAAACCTGTATAAGGACTTGCTGATGTTTCTGAATTTTCAGTGGCAATTTATTGAACACTTCCACTCAATTCCTACGTTTAAGATTGTTTCTTTTCCTTGCATTTCCCATGGAGAGATAATATCTGATTCATCTATGTCCTGAGGGCATAACCCTGTAGGGTCTGAGCTTTCTGGTGAGAACGCCTATGAGGCTACCCAGCCCCGGCAGCAACAGCAGGAGAAACAGCACCAGCTTAGCATGAACTTTCATATCTGTATCTCACTTGCCTCGAGGAGGAGCCTTGATGATTAGAAATGCACCAAAGCATGCATGGTGGTGCAGAGAGGTCACTGGCTCTCAAAGGGAGAGGCAGACAGATGAAAGTGGGAAGAAGTGGAGAAAGGAGGTGAGGATGAGGCAATTGGGTAGGGCTGGATGGAGAGGAGAACCTATGGAGAGACGAAGGTGAGTCAGGGGAGCGCCAAGAGAATAGGGATCCAGGAGGGGGTGATGTGGGCTGGTCTCTGAGCTGTGCTTTCTTTCTGTGCCAAAGGGAAGCATTTCTGCCCTTCCTGCTCCTCAGGGTTGTCCTGCGGGAGAGATGTCCTGAGAGTGAGATGAGCTAATGGTGCTGACAGTTGGTTGCACACCGCAAAGTGCTATCAGACCCAAGGCTGCAGTTGTTTTGGCCTGTGTCCCCCTTGGCCACTCTCTGTCCCTCCAGAGGAGTGTGACGGAGGTAGATCTGATGGTAATCTCCCCAACTGCGTAAAATGGACTGGTTGGGACACCATCCTTTCTGCTTCCCTCACCCCTCTCTGAGTCTCTCCTGAAGCTGAACATTTGTGTTCCCTGGTAGAACAAGAGCATTGTGCTACCAAGGGTTGCTGAGGATCCCCTGGAACCTGCGTCCCAGCTCTTAAGGGCTGAGCAGACGCCTAATTTAAGTATGACCTCAGGTGATTGCTGCTGCCTGCCATACAGCATCTCTGTGGAAGACAAAGGCTGACACCAGAGGCATCAGCCTGGCTTAAAAGCTCAAAGTGCTGCTTTTCCAATGTGAAGTCTTGATCTCCAGTTACTTAACATCGCAAACCGCAGTTTTCCCATCTTGAAAAGGGAGTCATAACGTTGATTTCATAGAATTGCCAGAGGAGTGAAATGGATAACACATTCACAACCTCAAAGCTCAGCACACGCATAACGGCTTACCTATTTTTTTTTTTTTTTTTGGTGGTCTTGGGACTGGTGGGCTCACTGATACAGAGCAGCACTGGGGTCATGACCAGGAGGGCAGTTAACTCAGATGGAACAAGGAGACATAACTGGTTTAGCAGAAAATAAATTTGGAGGCGGAAAATTGTACTAGAGGACAAATACAAAGGACAAGAGAAATAAAAAAGGGAGAATGGGCAGCAACATTGCTAACCAAGAAGGCCTCAATCAGATTAAGAGTTCAGAGCTAAGATTGAGAATGCTTTCTGAACCTTGAGCCTCTGGATTTAGACTGCATATGGCTTCTGTGGCAGGGGACCCCATGGTGACCTAAATGAATCCCACAAAGCTTCGCCAGGTCTGTTTAGGTCTGCTTGAAAGTTTGGCAACAAGAAGCTCCGTGATCTGACTCAGCTCCCCACAAAAATACATCAATCCACTTTCCAACAATTTGCTTGCATGCAGAGGCAGCTTCTGGCCAGAGCAGCAGGCAGTCTCAGAAACAATAAAGCCGGCCCTAAGAAGTGGAATTCATGCCCCACTGGCCACAAGTCTCAAAGTGGACAAGACAATGAGATTAAAGCATAAAGATCCATAATTAGATTCTGACAGGGAAATCTCATTCATAGTGCTTGGGAGGTATCCCCCAGCAGGGAAGATGAAAGTCAGAGACCATCAGACCTTAGCTTATGACATGCCACTGGGCAGGGGATCATTAACTCTGATTAAGGCACTATGCACCTTCTAAGTGGTGAGTTTGAGGAGGAGACCAGATCTTATTACTGGTCTCTTTGGTCTCACATGTCACAGTCAAGGTGGCAACTGCAGCTCAAGCTCCTGCACATAGACCTGCATAAGTATATAAAATACCTTATTTGGAGACAGTCAGAAGGCTGGTGATGTTGCCATCTGTCCGTCTTTCTAGAATTCCTTCCCCTGTCAGGATGATTGGGACAGGGTAGGGGTCTGGAGGGAAGTCACAGTGCCCTCTGCCATAGCAGAAGTGCCACCATTTCTTTGAATGCTAAGAGGTGAAAGCTTTTAGCCTGGCCTAGAATCAGACCTCTTCTGAACAAATAAAGACCCATTAAATGCATGGTCATCAAGACTTAGTCATTTGTTCATTCGTGCATTCATTAATTCATTTAACAATCAGTGAATATCCTCTGTATGCAGACACAGTGCTCAATGCTCTGAGTTCATATAGAAATGAGTAAGACATGTTCACTGCCCTCTAGGACTCATAGGCTAGTGGGGCTCACTGCAGCTGGTAGGGGAGGGAGCAAGGAGAGATCGAGAAGGCTGTCCTATTAAGAGAGCCTCAACCCAGAGTCAAAATAAAGGCAAGCCACACTAGAAATAGGCAGTTTCATGCCAGGCCATTGGGAAAGTGGGGCCAGGGGACAAGGTTCATGGATAAAGCCAACATAGATTGGCTTATATACAGGAAAGAGTGGCAGAGAGAGGGCCAGGAAACCAGACTTGAACTAAGATTGGTGAGCACCCAGAAAGATGCAGGAGAGTGTAAGTGTGGCAGGTTGTGGTGAAGGGGAGGCGATGGGGCACATACATCCTTTCTATCCATATCCCTGATCGCCCCTTCCCTGTACCTGCACCCACTGAGATGATTATTATAAAGTTCTGAGTTCCACTGGGTAAAAGAGGAGAAACAAAGTTTCGGAAATCTGATGGAACATGAAATAAGAGAGGACATGAAATCTGATGTGTAGATTGTAAAGCAATTCACAGTTCTATCTGCCCTGTAGCAGTGTAAACATCACATATTTTTAATCAAGATGGAAAAGTAAAATCAAAGGAAAACTATTAGTACCATCTCATGGGGTGATCTATCTTTGCCACTCCAGACTGTGCCTCCCTTCCCTCTAGGCATGAGTAGTGAGAGTGTTGGCTGTCTGTGGAAACACAGGCAGATTCTCCAGGAAAAGGAGCATAGCTCCACTGGTGTTTCACTCTAATTACTGCTCTGAGTGGGGCCTCTATTTAGGTCTTAAAGATTCCAACATCAACAGTAAACTCAACTACAATAGATTAAATGCTCTCATAAGACTTATGTACAAAATGCTATGGGAACAAAGAAGAAGAATTGATGAGGGTACAAGGAAGGCACCACAGAAGTGGTTAGATTTGAGCTGGGTTTTGAAGGATAAATAGTTGACACAACAGAGAAATGGAGAAGGACAGCTCAGGCAAAGGGACATTCACATGCAAAAGCCACAAAGAATGCATGTTAGATTTGGGGAGTGGATAGCTGTCCAATATCTCAGGATCCATTGAGGATGAAGATGAATGAATTTCTATCCATGCTTCAAAGAGACAAATTCTGAAAATATCTGGAGGGCTGAAAGTTGTGTTCAATATTATTTTCTGGTTAAAGAGAACCATCAAATTGTGGCTATTTTTCTTTCTTTCTTTGGATGAGGTTGTTCTAAGTCATATATTATGTGTTTTACCAGTGTTAAATATTTTTAGTTTCTTATTGCTTTAAATACAAATTAAGATGATAACAAATATTTACCAGATATGCTAGATACTTTAGATGATTTACCCCTTCTTGATCATAAGTGTTAACTAAGCACTATATTGTTTCCATTTTACAGAATAAGATGAAAGATATTGGAGGTCCCTTGACTGAATCTTGAAGCCTGCAAGTGGCAGAATCAGGATTTAAATCTAGGTTCATCCAACTTCCACTGTACTGTGCTAGGTGGGTGCTAAGAGCTGGACTCTTATGGGGTAGGAGGGAACACTCCTGAGTGAGGGGAAGAACAGAAGTGGCTGATAATCTATTAGCTGAATTTGACCTCTGCTGTCTCCAGGTCACTTTACCTCACTCTGCAAAGACAAATCATCTAGAGAAAGGGATCTGATGCTCTGAGCCTCACTCAGCACCACAGAGCTTCGGAGAGTCTGGCTGAAGTGTGGGAAGCCAGGCTCCCACAGGAACCTGATTTTGTCAGTAAAGCCTTTAGAGATGGCATGTGGCCTGGCCCTCTGCAGAACTGGCCAGAGATCACACAATCGTGGGCTTAGAGAGTTGAAAGGGACCTTAAGGTCACCTAATCCTCCAGATGGAAGGCTTCTGCCCTGGGATGCCCACTCCTGCCAGGATCACAGGCTCACACCTCAAACGCCACCTGGCCTCTGACCGCATGGTGCCATGGCCTCAAACACTCTATCTGTACTGCACAGAGAAGGTGTGAGGACTGGCCCTGGCTTTAGAAAATCTGGAATCCAGGATCTGCCCCGGCTTCTCTGCTTAGTAGCTGTGGACTTCGGCAAATGACTTTTCCTCTTGGATCCTCAGTTTGGGCATCTGTAAGGAAAAATTGTTAATGACTACCTTACGCTGTAATTGGGAGGGTTAGACAAAGCAAAGGAAGGGAGTGCAGATTGCATGAAGATAAAAGCACTAAGGTAAAGGAGGATGAAGAAGAAGGCAATGACTTTTAGCAGAAGTTGTCAAGCTTCTTGTGTGAAGGACCAGGGAGTAGATATTCTAGGTTTGCAGGCCAAAGGGTCTGTTGCAACTATTCACTCTTTGAATGGATCATGAAGGCAGCCACAGATGATTTGTAAACAAGTGAGTGGGACCGTGCTCTGGCATGTCTTTATAAATAGAAATCTGCATTTGAGTTTCATAGGATGTTCATGTGGCATAAAACATTCTTTTGTTTTTTTTCAACTATCGAAAAATGTAGAGACCAGTGGGCCATGCAAAAACACGTGGTGGGTCAACATTTCACCAACTTGACTTGTGAGTGAGATTTCTTCAGCATAACAGGAATCTTTTGTGGACACAAAGTGCTTGTGCCATGTCTTTTGGGAAAATCTCTCTCATGCTCTGTCATGAGAGGGACACTGGTCACTTCTCTGTGGACCCTGCTCAGTGCACATGTCACCCTGCACCCTAGCTGCTTGCTGGCCATAGACTAGGAGCTTATCTAGGCTGGACTGTGGCTTGCCCAACTCAAATCATCAGAGCCTGGTGCCAATGTGGACACAGGGGATGCTCAATAGATTCTTCCACAATAAATGGCTGTGCTTTTGTAACTTTATAAGCTTTATTTTCAGAAAAATTAAAGATATTGTACACCCTTTCCATGCTGCCTTGGATGTCTATGATTTTTTAATTTTATTCCAAGGACAAAATAATTATTGAGGGTTATTTAAAAATACACATTAGGTCCATTGTTACAAACCATGCATCATGTCCTCCCTCAAATTCCATAGGCCTGGTTTCCAGCCTAATTGGACAGGTATGCAAAGCTCTTGGCATATATGAACCTCAGTTTCCTCATCTATAAAATGAGGGGTCATGTTTGGTACCAATCTTATTAGCTGGTTGTACAAAATGGAAGAGAGAGTCATAGAAAGCACTTACCACAGTGACTGGCACCTAGCAAAGGCTTAGTGAGGATCAATTATTATTTTATCATTCTCCAAGACAGAAGTTACTGTCTACAATTCCCAAAGAGAAATGGAAATTCAGAGAGCCTAGAGACGTTCCTCAAAATGAAAGTGTCCATTTTTGAATCCTGGTGTGGCCAACCCCAGATCCTGATCCTTGGTGTGTGGCTAAATCAAGACTCAAGCCTCTGACTGTGCCTCCTGCAAGTAGCCTGGGTCTTGGAGAAGAGCAGTGCTGAGGCTGCCAGAGGCAGAGGGCTCAAAGAGGCTGAACCACAGTCAGAAGCAGCTACTGCAGAGGGTGCATTAGGAAGACCCTTCAGGGCCATTGTCTCTAATCAGGCACTCTTGCTGTATGGGCTTACTAGGAACTTCAATTTCCCTCTCAGCCCAAGCACCTCTAGAGTTGATTACCAGGGAGGACCTGTCCACTCTCATTGCAGACCCAGAGGCTGCTGGCTAACTCAGCCCACTCCTCCAGGTGGAGCTGACCTACAGGAAGACCAGGCCTCCACCCCCATACACACAAAGAAGTAAAACTGAAATGAAATCAGATTCTGTAATAAATGCAGGCCACGTTCCCTCAGCCAATATCAAGACAAAGTCTATTCTGCTGCCTGTCACTGGAAAAGTAATAAAGCAATAGTGAAGTGAGTCATAAAAAACCCAAACGACGAATCCCCCTTCTCAATACTGAAGGGAAGGTGGGGTTGGGAGATGGGGCAGCGATGAGTGGGGACCTGGAATCCCAGCCTGCTGAAGCAGGCCAGATCCACAGACAACACCTGTATCAGAACTCCCCATGCCCACCCCCTTGGCCATGTGGAGGCCGAAGCTCAGAGAGAGGAAGGGACCAACGACAGCCACCTGAAAGGTTATAAGGAAAGTCCTGATGAGACCCTGGGTCCCCTCATCTGGGTCCAGTGCTTTCTGGGGAATCTGCAAAAGGCTGGGGTGCAGAGTGGTCCCGAAGGCAGCTCCAGCCTTTTCAGCACCATCCCTGTTGCCTTCTGTACTTTCCTTTTGGGAAGAAGCAAGTGCTGGCCTGCTGGCATCAGCTCAATGGCTGCTTGGCAATTACATCTCTTATTATAAAACTGTCAGTTAACAAATCGATCTTCAGAGGTATGATTTAGTCTCCCATTTGTCCAGGCCTGATCTATTCATTGGGAGGTAACAAGTTTAGAGCCAGAGAAACCTGATTGTGAATCCTGGCTCTGTTGCTTATTAGTCAATTAATCTCTTCATCTCTCAGGCTATCCATTTTCTCCATTGAAAACAGGAACAGTAATAACATATATTTGGCAAGATTATTATGATTAGTAATAATAACAACAGGTATAATTTCTTGAGTACACACTATAAATTAGGTACCATAATAAATGATTTAAAAATACTAACTCCTTCTATCTTCACAGTGGCCCTAGGAGGTGGGCCCTGTTATTATTTCCATTATACAGATGAAGAAAATGAGGCTCTGTGAGGATAACTATCTTGCTTAAGATCACAAAGCACATAGAAGGTAGAACTGAGATTTCAGTTCAGGACTCTTTGACTCCAAAGCCTATGGTGACCTGGAAGCTGTGCCTTCCTGTGCTGTATTACCATGGTTCCAGTTCCTTTATGCTGTGTCCAATTTCCATTTTCAGCTTAAGAAAGAAGCAGAGCCACTGAGATGATGCAGCAGCAGACACTCTGGATGCCTATGCTACACCTACTCTTCCCTCTTTCTTTTTTTCCCATTTTTTTTTTTAAGATGGACTCTCACTCTGTTACCCAGGCATGATCTCAGCTCAGTGCGACCTCTGCCTCCTGGGTTCAAGTGATTCTCCTGTCTCAGCCTCCCAAGTAGCTGGGACTACAGGCATGTGCCACCATGCCTGGCTAATTTTTGTATTTTTTTTCTTTTTTTTTTTTTTTAGTAGAGAGGTTTCACCATGTTGGCCAGGCTGGTCTCAAACTCTTGACCTTAAGTGATCCATCTGTCTTGGTCTCCCAAAGTGTTGGGATTACAGGCCTAAGTCACCCCGCCAGGCCTCTTCCCCCTTTCTTTCTTACCAAAAGAACTTTTTGTTTTCAGTTTCACCCTTGATACATTTCAGAGGAGCAGAGCACTATTTACATAGGTGTGATCAATTTGTGGAATTCTATTAACTCCACACAAATAATAAATGCACTTTGTGCAAGTACATTATATCTCAATTTTAAAAGTTTGGAAAAGAGAACATAGACATCATGATATCTTCAAATCACTTTCAACAGGGAGAGAGAAAGATAATGAGAGAGAATGAGAGAGAGGAGAGGAAGCAAACATGGCGAATGGTAAGCAGTGAGTAAAGAGAAGGGAACACAGATACTCATTCTAACATGTTTCCAAATTTTGTGTAGCTTAGAAATTTATCAAATCAAAAAGGTAGGGAAGAGACAGAAAGAAAAGTTCAACCCTTCTCTCAGTCTGGGTGATGGAGTGAGGATATGACGTCTGCAACCTCAGCAGGCCCATCTCTTATACGCTGTGCCATGAGATCCTAGGCAAGGTACCTTGCTGAACCTGTTTCCTCATTCTTACCATGGGAATAATACAGGACCCCTCTTCTTAGGGCTGCTGTGAAGATGAAAGAAGCTAATATATGTACATCATTCACATCATGCACTAAAGAAAACAGGAGCAGAATGATGGAAGATGCCTGGGTCCTTGATGATATCATCAAGGCACTGAACTAACTCTTCCAAATACAGCCTCATCTGCACTTTAAGTCATGTGAGACAATATACTTACTCTCATATATGTCATTACATTTCAGGCTTTTAAAAAATTGCTGATAAAATTGCACTTCTGGCCTGGTGCGGTGGCTCACACTTTCGGAGACTGAGGCGGGCGGATCACAAAGTCAGGAGTTTGAGGCCAGCCTGGCCAACACAGTGAAATCTTGTCACAACTAAAAATACAAAAATTAGTTGGGCATAGTGGCAGGTACCTGTAATCCCAGCTACTCAGGAGGCTGAGGCAGGAGAATTGCTGGAACCCAGGAGGCAGAGGTCGCAGTAAGCAGAGATCATGCCATCGCGCTCCAGCCTGGGTGACAGAGCTAGACTCCATCTCAAAATAATAATAATAATAATAATAATAATTGCACTCCCTATTCTAAGGAAAACATTTAAAATTCAGATGAAGATGTATTGAAAATGGGAAAAAAGTAAAAAACATCGTAATTATGTAGAAATAAAGGTAGGATTAAATAAATTATGTAGGGCTGGATATTATGCAGCCATCAAAAAAATGACATCAGAAACTTATTTTATGACATAGAAAAATGCTCTTACTCTAATGATTATTCCTGAAATATGCAATAATGCAATTATAAAACGTTGGAAGGAAATACACCCAAATGTTTACAGTAGGCTAGATTTGAGTATTTTAATTAAATGCTTTAATGTTTTTTATATTTAAAATGACTATCATATATTATTTCATAATAATAATTTAAACAGTAGGTTTCTAACCTATATTTATGACATATATAAATATTAGAAACAAAACTAGATCTTTGCATGAGATCATCTACATATATCGCATTTAAAATTGAAAACAAAACATAATGTGTTAATTGTAATTACCACTGAGCTGTGAGATTAAGGGCAACATTTCTCCTACCTTTTTATAACACATGCACACACGTTATAAATTTTCTACAATGAGTACATGTTGCTTTAAAATCTGAAACAAATCCAATTCTTAAAAATGACAATTTATGACTAGGCACAGTGACTCACTCCTGTAATCCCAGCGCTTTGGGAGGTTGATGCAGGCGGATCCCGAGGTCAAGAAATCAAGACCATCTTGGCCAACATGATGAAACCCTATCTCTACTAAAAATACAAAAATTAGCTGGGTGTGGGGGTATGTGCCTTAGTCTCAGCTACTTGGGAGGCTGAGGCAGAAGAATTGCTTGAACCTGGGAGGCAGAGGTTGCAGTGAGCCAAGATCGCACCATTGCACTCCAGCCTGGGTGACAGAGCAAGACTCCGTCTCAAAAAAAAAATAATAAAATAAAATAAAAAATATCAATTTATAACATTTAAGTCCAATACCATTGCTTCAAGCCCTATGTGAGGTCCTTTACTTCAATCAATCCAATAGATTTTCATTGAGGGTGTAATATGTACCTAATACAGTGTAATAATAATCACTACCCTTTATTAGACACTTTGATCATAATTTTATCTGTAATCTTTTCAGTAAAGTATTGAGTATACATATCACAATACTCTAGATTCAAATCCTGGCCTATTTTATCTACTTGGTTGCTTGCTCTCCTTCAGCTATTGTTAAAAAAAATCATACAAATCAATGCAGTATATAAATCCTGTTAAAAAAAATCAAAAATCTCAAAGAAGGATGAAGTGCTTTCAGGCTAGTAAGATCCAGGGAAATTTCAACAACAAGGTGGCAATGTGTCGAACCTTCAGGCAGGGTCAGACAAGGGAGAGGTCAGCTTCCTTAATGAGGGAAGTGTTGTGGGTGGTGGCTTGGATGGGGGAATGTGTCATTCAATGCTGGGGATTGCAAAGTAGCCCATGATGGCTGGGGTAAATAAGTGTATTAAGAGGAAGGAGCAAAATTAGAAACTATAGATTAAAGATGATAGAGAGCTCTGAATGTGAAGCTTTGGAATTTAAATTTAATTTGCTGGGCAGTGGGGTTCCATGATACATTCTTTAGTCCACATAGGTTAGGGATGGGTTTTGGAGCACATTGCTTTGATGAGTGTTTATGCAGGACTATGGGAGTGAAATAGAGAAGGGAACCCGAGACAAAGGTGGAGACATTTGGGAGACACAGAGCTAAGCCTGCCCACATCCATTTATTCTTTTGGGGAAACAAAGGGACAGAAGTTTAAAAAACTGCCCAAAGTCAACAAGCAAGAATGAGCTGAGACAGACTGGAACCCCAGGCTATCTGACACTGTTGCCTACCCAGTGTCTGTGAAGGTGGGCTGCAGCAGTGGGCAATGCAAGGCCAGGCAAAACTATGCCCTGGCCCTGAGATGTGGAGGAGGGTGCTGTGTGCAGCAGAATGTTGAAAGTCCTCAGGTGTGTGGTATCTGTGGCCCAGCCATCCATCAGCATGGGTGGGAGCAGTCAAAATGTGGGCCACACGTGATTCTGTAGATTTAGAACCCTCCCCATTTTTGCTCTCTGCTCCATGGCAGCCAATATGCCTAAAGCTGGGAGCAAGCTCCCAATCCTGCCCCGGGCATCCCAGGAGACTTATTACCTTGAAGCAGCAAGCAGAGCTCCAAGGAGCAAAAATGTCTCTGTTAAAGCAAAACATCATTAAGATGAGAAGAGGCAATGTCTCCAACACCCACACAGTGCCACTGGAGCTGTAAAATGTGCCTCAAAATTAGATGTGGGAAACAGCTTCACCAGCGCTGACTGTTCATCCCCAAGGACAAGGGCAGCCTGATTCCCTCTGACTTCACCCCCAGCTCTGCCACGAAGCTGCGAGTGTTTTGTCTGAGTCTATTTGAGACGTCTTATGCAAGAGAACCTCATTTCTGAGAAGAAATGGTTTGCTTTCTTTCATACAACGTTCACGTTGTCAGGAAAGTTTTCCTGACATGCAGCCTGGTTTGTACCTTTCTTGCTTATAAGAAGAACCTTGAAGTCTCCAAGGGGATATGTTCTTTAAGAAGATGTTCAAAACCCTAAATAGACTGAAATTTTCTTCTGTGGGGAACAGTATCATATTGAGTACTAATTCATTACGTTGCATTTGAGAGGCAGGATATAAGGAGTAACGTTCTGATATTTGCCTTATTATACGGATTTCTTGCTTGCATCAAAGGTAGGTAGGTAGTTATGTAGGTCAGGGGTTATTTTCACCATTTTACAGATGAGGAAATGGAGGCTCAGAGATATTGATGACTTGACCAATAAGTCACACTGAAATAAGCAATAGAAATGTACCCATTTACTCCAAATCCAAGGTTTTTCCCATAACACACTCTAGCGAGCACTGTTCTGGACACCATGGAAGCAGGGCCAATGAGGCATCACCTGTCCCATACATGTTCATCATTAAGTTACTGTCTTTCTGTTTTAAATCCATGATTCTCTGTGCGCTTTGTTTTGCTGGTGCTGCAAATCCTATTTTCTTGCCAGCTGGGTTAACGTTAGATTCTGCTAATAGGGGGCACTGGAGGAAGGTCACAAGGCTGGAGAAAAAAGGACTTCCAGCTCACTTCCAGGTGGCTTCCTGCCTGCTTCTGTTCCTGGAAGCTTCACCCCAGTGCTGCCGCTTCATCTTGGCTGAGGTAGTTCCTTCCTAAAACAGCAGCTGAACTCAGTATGGTTTTTCCAACACTTGCAGAACCAGCTGTATGCATTCCATTGCCCACCACCAAAATACCAGCACCAGCTGGCAGGTACCCTCTTCTCAGTGGTCTGAAGCCAGCCCCACGAGACCCCTCCTATGTTGAGCTCAGAGACACCAGCACTAGCCGATCAGCATCCCCATCTCAGAGGTCTGAGCTCCAGCCCAACAGGTCCCCTCCTCCATCTTTCTGCATTTTAATATTTTCTTTCTCCAGCCTAAGGCGCAGTGGATGCTTTCTGTAGTAGCTTCTACCTCTGTAACACCTTAGAGTCCTCTTTTACTTTTTCAGATACCTGGTCAATGAATTTACACTAGTTAAAAAATTTTATATTACACTCTCTCCGTTCGATGCCTGGTACAGTTCCTATCTCCTGAGTGGCCATTGACTGAGAGACAAGCTAAGGGCCTGTCCTTAGACTCTTATAATTAATATAAAATAATGAGTGATGGACTCAAAACAAGGTAGAGACAAGCCAGAGGTTGAATGCCTGACACATAGTAGGGCCTCAAGAAATAGCTAATGGATAATAATTTTAAAAAACCATGAATCACTGAATAAAGGAAAGCCTTAATGTTGAAAGAATGCTCGGGTAGTGATCCAAACAGGAGAGTCAACAGAAGAGGGAGCCCTGGGAAACAGCTCCTGAAAAAGAGTTTCCACCATTCGGAGAATGAGGATTCAAAGTCTGAAGTGTGTTGTATCTTAGGAATTGACCTTAGAAAGGCTGTAGCAAGCCCAGGCCAGGGCTGTGGCACAAGTCTTAGTCCTTTCATATTTGCAGGGGAGCAAAAAACTCAACCAAAGGGAGTTGAGTAGCCCTGGGTGCCCCTTCAGGCAGGAAGGAGTCATGGAAGCTCTGAGCCCAACGTTTCTCTCCACATCTGCTTTCCAAACTCCACCTCCACTTTCAAATCTGCACCCCTGGGAAGGAGTAAGAACCAGCTGGGGAAAAACCAACTCAGGAACCTACCTAATTCTTACTAATCCTTCAATATCAGCTTAAAACTCACATCTGAGGCATTTCTCAGCCCCAGAGGAGACTGGCCCCCCACTGTCAGGACCCCATAGCAGTTTCTTCTTCTAACACTTAGCACACTTGAAGTCATGTATTCAACGCCTGCCCCTACCCCAGAATGCAAGCCCATGAACAAGTCCAGTTCCGTGGGCCTGCCAAACACCATCTGAGATTCTGAAGTGCTGGCATCATGGCAGATCTTGACCTGGTCCCCAGCTAGGTGAGCCTGCTCCTCTTGGTCCTGATGGCATACACCTCAGCCATCCTACATCTCCTGAGAGGAGGCTACCCTGGGACAGTTGCCTACCTCTGCAAGTAGCGAGGCTTCTGTAGAGAGGCAGGGGATAGCCGCTCTGTGGCCACCTGGCCATGAGCCTGACACCTACTTCTCTGACTCCTTACCTGGGTCTGGCAATCAGAATAATGGGAATTTCTTGTCCCTTCTCCCTGCTAATCCCAGAGATGAGGAATGAGCATCTGGAAAAACTTGCTCAGGGTCGATAACAACCTCCAGGAGGGAACTGTCGCACAACCTCTACCATGCCCCCACTCATGCATCTATCTGTCCTTATGTACCCGAAGCTCTGAATTAAACTGACCCAGATGTTAAAACTATCTTCTTTAACCCAGGTGCTTTTCTGGCCAGGCAACCTCAAGCAGAAAGGCTTAGAAGAGAAGAGAAGCAAGATGTCCTTGGGGTCCACAGAATATGGAATCTAGCCTGACTGGAGTTGAAAATCTCTTGAGGATTTATATAGTAGATACTTGCTGTATTAGTCTGTTCTCACAGTGTTATGAGGACATGCATTAGACTGGGTAATTTATAAAGATAAGAGGTTTAATGTACTCACAGTTCCACATGGCTGAGGAGGCCTCACAATCATGATGGAGGGCGAAGGAAGAGCAAAGGCACATCATACATGGTGGCAGGCAAGAGAGTGTGTGCAGGGGAACTGCCCTTTATAAAACCATCAGATCTCATGAGACTTATTCTCTATCATGACAACAGCATGGGAAAAACTACCCCCATGATTCAATTACCTCCCACCAAGTTCCTCCCATGACACATGGGGATTATGGGAGCTACAATTCAAGATGAGAGTTGGGTGGGGACACACCCAAACATATTATTCCATACCTAGCCCCTCCCAAATCTCATGTCCTCACATTTCAAAACTGATCATGCCTTCCCAACATTCCCCCAAAGTCTTAAATAATTTCAGCATAATTCAGAAGTCCGCAGTCCAAAGTCTCATCTGAGACAAAGCAAGTCCCTTCTGCTTATGAGCCTGTAAGATCAAAAGCAAGTTAGTTACTTCCTAGATACAATAAAGGTACAGACATTGGGTAAATACACTCATTCCAAAAGGGAGAAATTGTCTAAAACAAAGGGGCTACAGGCCTCATGCAAGTCCAAAATCTAATAGGGCAGTCATTAAACCTTAAAGTTCCAAAGTGACCTCCTTCGACTTCATGTCTCACATTCAAGTTACACTGTTGCAAGAGGTGGGTTCCCATAGCCTTGGGCAGCTCCACCACTGTGGCTTTGCAGGTACAGCTCTCCTCCTGGCTGCTTTAATGGCTGGCATTGAGTATCTATGACTTTCCCAGGCACACAGTGTAAGCTGTCAGTGGATCTACCATTCTGAGGTCTGGAGGATGGTGGTCCTCTTCTCATAGCTCCACTAGGCAGTGCCCCAGTGGGGACTGTGTGGGGGCTCTAACCCCACACTTCCCTTCTGCACTGCCCTAGCAGAGGTTCTCTACAAGGGCTCTGCCCCTGTAGCACACCTCAGCCTGGACATCCAGGCATTTCCATATATCTAGGAGGAGGTTCCCAAATCTCAATTCTTGTTTTCTGTGCACCCACAGGACCAACACCACATGGAAGCTGTCAAGGCTTGGGGTTTGTACCTTTGAAGCAATGGCCTGAGCTGTATCTTGACCCCTTTTAGCCATAGCTGGAGCTGAAACAGCAGGGCACTACGTTCGGAGGCTGCATACTGAAGGGGTGTCTCAGACCCAGCCCATGAAAGCATTTTTCCTTCTAGGCCTCCAGGCTTGTGACGGGAGGGTCTGCTGTGTAGGTCTCTGATATGCCCTGGAGACATTTTCCCCACTGTCTTGGTGATTAACATTTGGCTCCTCATTATTTATGCAAATTTCTACAGCAGCCTTGAATTTCTCCCGAGAAAATGGGTTTTTCTTTTCTACTGCATGGTCAGGCTGCAATTTTCCAAACTTTTATACTCTGTCACCTCTCCAATGCTTTGCTGCTTAGAAGTTTCTTCTACCAGATACCCTAGGTCATCTCTCTCAAGTCCAATGTTCCACAGATATCTAGGGCAGAGACAAAATGCTGCCAGTCTCTTTGTAAAAGCATACCAAGAATCACCTTGGCTCCAGTTCCCAAGTTCCTCATCTCCATCTGATACCACCTCAGCCTGGACTTTATTGTCCATATCACTATCAGCATTTTGGTCAAAGCCATTCAACAAGACTCTAGGAAGGTCCAAACCTTTGCACATTTTCATGTCTTCTGAGCCCTCCAAGTCTCTAGGAATATCAGAACTTTCCCACATTTTCCTATCTTCTTTTGAGCCTTCCAAACTGTTTCAACCTCTGCCTGTTACGCAGTTCCAAAGTTGCTTCCACATTTTTGAGTATCTTTACAGCAGCACCCTACTCCTGGTACCAATTTACTGTATTAATCAGGGTTCTCTAGAGGGACAGAACTATTAGGATAAATGTATATATGAAGGAGAGTTTATTACAGATTACTGACTCCTATAATCACAAGGTGAAGTCCTACAATAGTCTGTCTGCAAGATGATGAGCAAAGAAGCCAGTCTGAGTCCCGAAACCTCAAAAGTAGGGAAGCTAAAGGTATAGCCTTCAGTCTGTGGCCAAAGGCCTGAGAGCCCCTGGCTAACCACTGGTGTAAGTCTTAAGAGTCCAAAAGCTGAACTTGGAAGAACCTGGAGTCTGATGTTCAAGGGCAGGAAGCATCAAGCATGGGAGAAAGATAAAGGCTGGAAGACTCAGCAAGTTAAGTCTCTCCAACTTCTTTCTGCCTTATTCTAGCCATGCTGGCAGCTAATTAGACAGTGCCCACCCAGATTGGGGTGGGTCTGCCTCTTCCAGTCCACTGACTCAACTGTTAATCACCTTTGGCAACACCTTCACGGACATGCCCAGGAACAATACTTTGCATCCTTCAATCTGATCAAGGTGACATTCAATATTAACCATCACACCTGCTGTTCTTGCATACAGTGTTCCAGTAGTCATTCCTCAGTTTTCCAGCAAGAGAGCCCAATGTCTCCTTTTCATGACCCACTGCTCTTGGTCCACAGTTTTGCCTCTGCTAATCACACTGCCCAGATCCAGGGATGGGTGTGTGATCCAGCCTGACCCATCAGCATATTTCACCCTAGCCCCAGTTTTTGGTTTAGGAATGAGCATCTGACACAAGTGCGATAAATTCAGAGTCAATGCTAAGGTTCTTAATGATACGATCAGGGAAGTGTCACTGTCTTTCTGCTGTGGAAACTGCTGCAGTGAAGTGTGAGCCCACAGCTGCCAGCAGCCGCCTCTGCCTTCTTAGGAGCAGAGCCTGAGAATGGAGCCAACACAGAGGATACAAGACCCAAGAGATGGAGAAGGACATTTGAGCCCCTAAATCTAGATCTGCTTGGATGCTTTAATCCTTGCACCAATACATTTCTCTTCTCTCAAACCATTTTGAGTTGAGTTTTCATTGCCAGAGATGGGAAGAGTCCTGACTGATGTACATGGAGGTGAATGAGTTGCACGCCTAAGTGCTTGACTAGCGATTGATCCTGGACCATGACACCCATGGAGAACTCTGATCTTTGCTAAAACCCTTGAAAAGTTTCCTGCAGCTCTCAGGATAAAACCTCAACTCCTTCACCATGGTTTTAGAGCCTTCAATGATCAGGACCTTGAAGATCTCTGGCCTCGTCATGAACCTCTTTTCCTCCCAATTTATATTCTGGCCACACTAGACTTTAAGTTTCTAGAATGTACCATTGTCTCCTGCCTCAGGCAGTTGTCCTCTTCCTTGAGCATGCTTCACCTACTTAGCTCCTACTAATCCTTCAATATCAGCTTAAAACTCAGCCCATCACTGCCGGGGCTCCACAGCAGTTCCAACTTCTAATACTCAGCACACTTGCAGGCAGGTGTTCATTGGCTGCCCCTACCCAGGAATATAAGCCCCCATGAGAGCCAGATCCTTGCTGCTCTAATCTCCACTCTATCACCAGAACGTGAATAAAGACACAACAAATAAATATTTGCTGAATACCTGAATGAGATAAATAATGCAGGCAGCCCTAAGTAGGTGGAAGTGGAGGAGATCTAAATTGGGGCTGAGACCTGTGGATCAGCCAGCTAGGCATGAGGTGAGCAAAGCCCAGGCCAAGATGGTAACCCTAGTAAGAGAAAGAAATGGGGAAGGGAAAGGAAGGAAAATCTATGTGAAAACAGAATGGAAGAACCGAAAGAATTTGACCAGCTTTGATGACAGCTAGAAAAAGAATCTTTAAAGAGACACCTAGCCCATGAACCAAATGCATAAGAGGAATGTGCAGCTATTGGCAGGGGCAGGGGCACTGCTTCAGGACACAGTCATGATGCTTATGTAAGACAAAGCCCCAGCATTTTGCAGGACCCAGCAGAGATGGCGGGGGACAGAGAACATGTCCTGAACAAGTGGGCTCTGAACAGATCCATCACAGTCAGTGGTGGAGGCCAGAACAGAGCAGAGAGCTCATCCCGAGCTTGTGTTCCTGGGAATTGAAAGAGTATCATGGGAAATTCTGCCCTTCAACTCCACCTGGCTGAAGCTGAGCTGCATAGTAATGAGCGCTCCTCAAACAAGGTGCTGCATGGTCCTCACAGGGGCAGCCAAAGAAGTGTTTACTATTTGGATTTCTTCTCCAGAGCAGGCTTGCTGTTCTGGGAAGATCATGGAGTGGCTTGCATAATTACCTGCTCAGGTGATGATTGCTCACACCAAGGAAGAATTTCAGAAAAGCTCACCTCCTTGCTTTGCTGGGTAGCGTAAGGGATATATTTGGGAGGGAGGAAAAAAAGTCAACCAAAGGGAGTCTGGTAGCCCTGGCTGCCCCTTCAGGCAGGAAGGTGTTATGGAAGCTCAGAACCCAATATTTCTCTCCAGAGTTACTGTCCAGCCTCCATCTCCACTTTCCAAACCACAGCCTGGGAAGGAGTAAGAAGCAGCTGGGGAGAAGCCAACTCAGGAAGCTACCTAACACCTACAAATCCTTCAGTATCAGCTTAAAACATCATCAAGGAGGAATTCCTCAGTTCCAGAGGAGGCTGGCCTTTCATTGTCAGGACCCCACAGCAGTTCCTTCTTCTAACACTCAGCGCACTTGCAGTCATGTGTTCAATGCCTGCTCCCACCCCAGAATGCAAGCCCATGAACGAGTCCAGTTCCATGGGCCTGCCAGACACCAACTGAGATTCTACCATTTGCTAATGAAAGAGATCAAGGAGCCCACAGTCAAATGAGGAAGGAGACACAGAAATAAAACATGGGAAGATATGTAATAGACATAGTGTTCTTTGGAACATGGAGGAGGAGCTTTGAGCCCAACTGAGGTAGGGGTGTGTATCAAGGAAGGCCTCCTGGGGGAGGTGACATCTACATAGAGTCTTGAAAGAATATAGTGTCTGGTACATAGTAGAAGCTCAAATACTCAAGGATGAATGACCCAGTGGTAGGATGGATGGGGAGGCACATGATCCAGGGAGAGAAAAACCTGGCTCGGTCCGTTCTTTATCCCAGAGCCACAGTGAATTCTGAAGCTTTTCCAGTGCCTTGTAAACTGTGCAACATTGTACGTGGTGTGTAGAATGTGGGGTGCCTCTTCTGTTATCATCTTGGGTTAGGAATAAAGTGCTATGTCAGCTTGTACTGGGGGCTACTGAGACAGAATAACCATGGCTCAGCTGACTCCCCCTCAAATCAACAGGATGCTCTTTAAATATGTAAGAGATTCACCGGGCCACTGCCTGCACTGTCTAGTTTTCTTCAAAGTGTATGAAAAATGTGCTTAATATTCATGCTCCATTCCAAAGAGGCACAGATGGGGGCCAAAGAGGAGAAAATCATTTTTAGTAAAAAATGACTAGTGTCAGGTCTCCCAACCCGAACTAATATATTCTTTGAGGCTGACCTTAAGATACCTCCTACAGGAAGCCTTCCTCAACAACTAGAGTCTGGATCCCCCTCCTTTTCTAACTTCTTTTCACTTTACTCCTTGCCATATCTCTACTTGGGGTGTCAGCTATTTTGTTGTCCACTGAATGTGTGCACATCTTATGGTCTCTCCACCTCCCAGGTTCCTGGTGACATATGTAAGAGGAGCTCTGTTTTAAGGATAAGAACACTGAGACCTAGAGAGGCATACAGCACCCACCTGCCCCAAGGTTGCACAGCTCGTAACTGCAGGAGTCAGGCTTCCAGCCTGGACTGGTGCCCAGACTCTGCTCCCAACCACACTTCTACCAGCCCCCTTCCCATCACTCGGCCTCCCCATCTCATTTCTGGTCCACTGCTCTCTATGTTGCATCACTGTTTTCTGGGTGCATTGGGTCCTATTGTCTTGTCTCCTAAAGAAGAGGGTGAGTGGGTTAGGAGCACAGAGCCAAGTATTCACATTTTCATTTCTTTCCCATGCCATTTCCCCATTTCTGGACGCAGAGTAGGTGCTGATAATATGAAGCACAGAGAGAAAAATGTCAGCACAAAAAGGAAGCATCTGTTCTTGGGCTTTCATTATTCAGATGAGAAAACTGAAGCTCAGAGAGGGGAAGTGACTTAAATATGCATTGGACAGAATTGAGCAGAAAGCAGGCTAGCTCCTGTCACTGTACTTCACATATACGAGGTGCTTACATTATGTTATTGTTTTATTATATATTACATATTTTCTAATATAATGTACAATCATATGTATAATATATATCACCATCATTGTTATAATTTTATCGTTGTCTGAAGGAGACCTTTAAACTCAGCCTGTCTTGTTAGTGGGGAGTTCTGAGGATTTTCACAAACATGGGTCTTTAGTTCATGGAACCAATCAGGAGGACTGAGGTGACTGACTTTCGGGAAAACAAAGGCCAACAGAGAAAGCCGATAAGACATTCTTACATTTGTAAAGTATTTTACAGCTGACAACTTTCTTAGAAGAAAGATTGCTGAATTTGGCATTAGGAAATCTGGGACTGAGACCCTTTCTGCCACTGGATGACCTTGACGAAGTTCTTTGTTTTCTTTGAGCTTCAGTCTCCTTTGTAAGATGAAACTGTGAGATGAACTCAGAAAAGAAAATTATGGAGCATGCAGGCCCCAACTCCCCATTGCTCTGCTCATGGAAGCCATCACTAAGTGATCACTGCACTCTGTGCGATGCCCAGGTGAGGCTTCAGAATCTGTCCCTGGAAGCCACTACCCATTGGCTGGCATGAAAGTGTTAGATGAAACCAATTTGTCACTTTCAGTAGCGTACAGCCAACTCCAACTCTGACTTTCTGACTCTACAAATGTCTCACACACCCAGCAACCTGACAAGGTTGGCAGAGCAGGGCTCACCCCTCTCCCTGAGAGGAACAATCTGAGCTCAGACCAGCTCAAGTTTAGATAGTTGGTGAGTGGTGGTGGAATCAGACACTAGACCTCTCTAAATTGGCCTGGCAAGAACATTCAATAGTCTTGCATATTCCCTGGCTACAAAGGACTCCCAGTCCCTCAGGGTCAAGGACTAGGGTAAAATGAGAAAATAACCGAAAGCTTCGTTCTCCCTTTCACCCCAAAAGGTGGCCGAGTGAGACCCTCCCTTCTGAACAGGTGACACCATGCTGCAAAACCAGGAATTAGGTGAAGTTGCTGATTTCTTTCACTTTCATCTTTGTGTCATTAGAAGCCCGGTTCCTCTTGACAGTATCTCCTAACAACCACCCCCTCTCCTGCTATACCCCATCTAGCCATATACCCCTCAGATTGTTTCCAGAACTTTCTTCTTTCATTTGAAAGGGAAGTTTGTTGATAATAGCTTAGAGTGAGACCTCATTCCATTCAAGGCAGCTGCCTGCGGTGGTGTAAAGAGAACGGAGGCTGGAGTCAGAACATAGGGCTTCTTGTCCTGCTGCTGTGGCCTTGGGAAAAGTTGCTGTTCTCTTGACCTCAGTTTCACTTCCAGCTTATGATTTCCAAGAGAGAAGTGTTGAATTCTTGGCTAACGGGACAAAGTGCTCACGGACCTTATCCCTACACGGGTGGCTGGGTGAGTATTAGGGGAACAGGGAGTTCCAAGAGCCTCTGGATCCCACTTTCCATACTCCTTTTAAAATGCATTTAGTGAACAACATTCTATGGGGCAGTGAAAAATGAGAAAGAGGAAAGGAAGGGAGATGGCCATCATGCGTCAAACTTGTCCATGTACTAGCTCATGGGGAAAGTGCTGGTATACCACTTTATAGATGAGAGAATCAAGGTTCAGAGGAGTTAAGCGACTTGCCTCAGATCAAACAGCTGGGAAATGGCAGAGCTAGGATTTATACTGAATACTGCTGACTCTAAAGCTACTGCCCTTTAGAGTCCACTGTGGATGGTTTTTTTTTTTTCTTTTTTTTCCTTTAATTACATAGTACGAAGCATGGAGAATAAACATGCTGCCACACCTCGCAGGGTTCCCAGCCTATCAAAAAGGTAAGCCAGCCTCCTGAATAATTGCAATACAAGGCCAAGCACAAAAGGATGGGTGTAATCCAAGAGTCACAGATGAGAACAGGCTTCATGAGGAAGCGGCATCTTTTCAGGTTGGTCTGGCCTTCCATACAGCAACGACAACAACAAACCATGATACTAATGATGAACACTGACCTGTGCTAGCCCCCTTCCCCGTGAAATAGGTACTCTTTTCATTCCCACTTTAAAGAGGAGGAAAGCAAGACACCGAGAGGCTAAGTAACATATCATAGGTCACACCACTTGGAAGCGACAGAGCCTGGGTCACTTCCCAGGCAGATCGGCTCCAGCGTGTGCGCTCCCGATGAACCTCACTCTGCTGCTTCTTGTAGCATTTCTCACCTTGTCTACCACCTGGGGAAATAGCAGGAAGCCTGAGAAATCCTGTGAGGGCATTTAGGCGACCTTCCTTTCAAACCAGGGAAGAGACTAGCCCAAGGGAGCAGTTGTTTGGAGGAATCGAGCTGAACTCCCCTCCTCCCAGCTCAGGCCACTTGCCTGTGCTCTCCTCCTCCTCTGCAATGCTGGGAAGAAGCCAGCCTGCCAAGGCTCTCACTACGCAAGCTCTGGATAGAGAAGAAGAACCCAAGCCCCATACGTGGGCTATTGTTCAAGGCATTCTGGTAACATGAAGATAGCAAATTTTCCACAATGAACTTTTCTGTAGAACAAGGTGTTCTCTAGCCTCCATCAGAGTACCTATGCAGATGGTATTGTTAGCAGGTAGACAGGGGAGGAGCCAAGCTTTGTGAGGGGGGAGTACTTTCAGGTGATTTTGCCCTGTGTGTCTTGCTTTTGCTAAATAACGAGGGTAGCATGGGCTTTGGGAGGAGGCAGGCCGGAGTTGGAATTCTGCCATATCGTTCTATAGCTGTGTGACCTTGGGTAAATTACCTAACCTCTCTGAGCATCCCATCCATAAAATGGAAATATCGATATTCCATGCAGAATCATATGAGGATTAAAAGGAGATAATGTATGTAAAGTAGCTTGTATAATACCACATTCATTCCGAAAACAAACATCTGAACTGCCATAAAAACTGGCAACATCATAGAATGCAACTCACTAAAAAGATTCAAGAATCAGGAATTAAAGGAAGAAGAGCATTACACTGTGTTGTTCACTAACTACGTACCTGATATTATGAGAAGTAATTTACACACATGTTCTCACTTTACCCTTCATCAACACTGTGGGTTGGATGACACTGTACCCATTTTACAGAAGAGATTAAGGATCATAGAGGGTCAAGATCTTCTGCAGGAATGCTGTTTCTTTGACACCTCCCTCTGTTCTCAGATCAGTTCAAAGCTCTCAGTTTCACTTGCTAATTTTATACAGAGTTGATTTCCGGCTCTATTTTATCCCTAGCTTCCGCAATCTGGAAATGTGCTTTGCACTGATAATTTTATCTATTCTGGTACATCAGTCATTTCTATACAGGTCTCCATGACCCTCCGCAGCCTCCACAGTCTTCCTCCTAGCCCAAATGTGGGCTCTGCTCCCCTGTTTCCTAATGTCCTGCTTTATATCCATCCACAGTGGTCCTATTGATACCTCATACTCCATGTCACCAAAAGCATCTCACTCCACCCCAGCTCCCCTTTTCCTGGTCCCCTGTGTTTATGCATAGCACCTCTCTGCAGTGACCCAGGAGGATGACTTCAGTGTCTCTATTTATTTCTTTACTGCCCCACAATACTCATATTCAGGCAGTACCATCTCTTCAGCACCCCCTCCTCATTCATTCCCTATTACCCACGCAATGTTCTGATTAGTTTTTTTTTTTTTTTTTTGAGAGGGAGAGAGGGGGTCTTGCTCTGTAGTCTAGGCTGGAGTGCAGTGTGCGATCTCAACTCACTGCAGCCTGAACCTCCCAGGCTAGAGCAATTCTTCCACCTCAGCCTCCCAACTAGCTGGGACTACAGGCAATGCACCACCATGTGTAGCTAAGTTCTGTATTTTTCGTAAAGACTGTGTTTTGCCGCATAGCCTAGGCTGGTCTTGAACACCCAAGCTCACGCAATCGACTCCCCTCAGCCTCCCCAAGTGCCAGGAGTACAGATGTAAGCCATCATGCTTAGCCTGATTCGAATTCTTAAACACCACTTTGAAGGTGGCTTAAAAGTCTTTGGTCACACCCCACTGTTACCTTATAAAGTCCTAACTGTAGCTTTCCATCAGAGACACCATAAAAGTGTGTCTCAATCTATCTATTTCTCTCTCTAATATATGCCATGGCAAAATGGGTAACATTGCTCCCAACAGTATATCTGATGCTTAATTAGTAGTAGTAATAAAGGCTGCCAGTGTCAGAAGCACCTGACATGTAGTGTCTCATTAATTCCTCACCACATCTCTGTGAGTAGACAAGATTCACAAAGAGTTCACAAAACCTGTGTAGTCACACAGGGCCCTGTGCTCAGAAAGCTGTGCTCCCATGCCTGGTTTAATGCTCTGCTCTCATGGTGTGGAAATTTTTAATGCTTTTTCAACTAGGGGCCTCACATTTTCATTTTGCCCTGGACCCTGCAAACTATGTAGCCGGTCCTGGAAGCAGCTGCTATTATCACACCCATTTTACAGATGTGAAAACCAAGGCCACAAAGCTAATGAGCCCAGGACTCTTGTCCATACCCTTATTGTGCCCAGGGTTGCAGACCCACACTCTGGGCTTTTTGTGTGCCATCTACTATGCTCTGTCCCTTCCTCCTCATCCCCATGTTGACGGAGTGAGTGGCATTTCCTGTCTTTGAGGTTAAATTACTTTCTCACAAGTTTGCCTGACTTCAAGCCCAGTGCCCTTCCTGCTACACTGATCCAAATAAAATGGTGCCTACCCGCCAACCCCCCAATTCCAAAGCCAGGCCTGGTGTCTGGCGAGTCCTGAACAGGGGGCAGAATCTCTGCGGAGACCTCTAAAAATAAAGCCTGCCTGCAACTGTGTTCTGAGACCTGAAGCTTCCTTCTTCCTCTTAAAAGCTGTTCCCGTCTCTGAAAGCAGCTTCTCACCATGGGCTGTGGCTGCTGCTTTTCCCCACACTGCAAGGGAGAAACAGAACAGATTGCAGGAGCAATTAAACCATCACATGGAAAACCCAGAGAGATTGGGGAGTGGGGAGGAGACGCTGTTTCTTAATGGCCTGTCTCTATATTTAGCCTGAAATATCTTAATCTCTGACCCTTCCAGAGAGCAGGTAGAGGTGAGAGTGAAGTTGGGGGCTTCAGCTCCACTGGGCTTCTGGGTCAGGAAGCGCCCATCTGCCAGTGTGTAGCCTCATTACCACTATGCCTTACAGGGACTCACCATATGGCAGGACAGGAAACCCCAACCATAAAACAAGCAGTGAAACCACAGCACAGTCTGTCTAGGTGGAATTTGGCAAGATGACTCAGCAAGGATGTTAAGTCAACAACGGGGAGCTGGCCTGCCCCTCAGGATGCCAATTTCACCCAGGGGATAGGGGGCTTGTGACAGGTGGCGAAGTGTGGTCAGCCTTTCGTTTCAGCCCCAGTTACAGAAGAGCCTCCATTCCTCCCACTTGCTGCATCCTGAGTGAGATCATGTGTGTGGGGGATGGCAGTGAGCTTTAAAGGGGGCTCTAAAAAAAAAACACACAGAGGCCAGGGCCCCACTCCTAGAGATAGTAATTGATTCTGGAGTGGGGTTCAGACATCTGTATTTACATAAAACTCTCCAGGTAATTCCAAGCTTAGCACGTTGAGAAACAACCAGTATTAAGAATAGGCATAAAATGCATTTGACTTTATATTCTAGTTTTGGGCCTTTACTTTCGGGGGGCCTTTGAACAAGTGTATGTTTACCTCAGAGCTCCAGTTTCCCCTTCTCTATATGAGTATAAAATTCTCAATTTCTGGTACATAGTCGATGCTCAGTAAACATCGTGAGCTGACCAACTGGATGAATGAATGGATGTTGTAAGCAATTGAGTAAATACATAACCTAGCACAGATAATGTTAGTTCCTGCAGGCACAGGGATATGGCTGCTTGTCTTGAGCTGGTCCGCCCCACAGGCAGACTCAGACACAAGAAATGAAGTAGTGTATCTGCGAGGTGGTCCCAAGGAACATCAGCAGAGGATTTGGGGAGCGAGAAAGGGGAGGGCAGGAAGCAGTGCAGGGTGCATTAATGAGCCCATTGCTATTGTGGACAATTGAGGCTCCATCCCACTTGGGTCTCTGGGTGACAACATGAAGATGCTACAGAGTTGTCTCACCAGAAGGGCGGGAGATGTACCTATCCTCCAGCTCCCATCATTCATGACCGAGGGCCCTTCCTGGGGACAGGAACTCCAGGGCACTTCTGCTCTGTCCTGCTTGTGGGCTGAGAGAAAGCCCCAGGGCAGAGAACTGGAGAGTCCCCGGTGTTTGTTGTAGAATGCCATCACCGGCTACTGCCACAGTAAGTGCCAAGGGGATGCAGATGAGGCACCAATAGCACCTGCCTCACTAGTCCTCTGATATGTAACTCTCTACACTGGGCTGGGATCTGAGGAAAAAGAGAAAGGAAAGACCCATTGGTAACTCATGGTCCAAGCTCCCTTACACCACACAGCTGCCAGTACCATTAGGATCTAGCAATGCAAAGTCTTGTTTATCTCAACGTGCCTGTTTCCTCGGCAGTTCTGAGGCTAGCAGTGTTTCTTGTCTCTGAACTATTGACATTTTGTGCTCATTAATTCTTTGTTGTAGGGAGCTGTTCCATGGATTATAGGATGTTTAGCAGCATCCTGGCCTCTACCCACTACATGCCAGTAGCACCTTTCATTATGACAACAAAACTTGTTTCCAGACATTATCAAATGTCCCCTGGGTGGCAAAGCTGCCCCCAGGTGAGAACCAGTAGGGTAGTTGGATACCTTTCTTCATCCTCGAAGCCCGGGCAGTGCCTCACTTAGATTTCCCGAACTGTGGATGCATCTTGACCGGGCCATGCTCTTCTTAGTCTCTGCCTAGTTGGATGCTGTGCTTGGAACACATCCCAGAGACAGGCAGTGCCCACACCCAGCTGTGAAACATGCTGCTCCCCTGCTGAGCCAAGCCCTGAGCTATGGGCAGAGGAAGTTAAGCAGCAGCTGTGGCTTCACAGTTGGACTATGGGGACCACACAAGACAGGGAAGTTAGGCAGCTTCTGCTCCAGCGGCCTCCACTCCAACCTGGGGCCCAGAGGCCAAGAAGGAGGATTCATCAGACCAACCCCTAACACAGACCCAGGGAGATTTAAGCCTAACTCAACAAGGAATTTTTGTGAAGCATTGTAAGCATTCAGTGAGGCTATGCAATTATCCTGAGGGATGTGGTGAGCACATGCAGAGCCAGCAGGGAAAGGTATCCAGACTGACTGACTCCAAACTCCTTGCTTTTATCATTACCCTAGTGGTATCTGGTGAAAGGTGAGGGTATAGTGGGGGCTGAGAAATCTTCCCCCAACAGGCAAAGGAAGATGCTCAGAACAAACCCAAGTGTCCTGAGTCACTCGTGCTGACAGCAGACTCATTGCCCTTCAGTCCTGCAAAAGAGGTAGCCAGCCTCTCTTTGCTATACCTATCATCCATCAAATCTGAGAAGGCAAACCTGGGCGTGACAGGGTTGTGTTTCTCCTCTGGACTGCCCTCTCCAGTCCCATTTCTTTATGCTTCCTCCCAGGATGTCTGTGCAATGCACACACCACTCAAAGGGCACACAGTGGCATGCAGCCCTCCAGCAGAAATGATTCACAGCCAAACACAGAAGCTGGCTGAGCACAGAATCCAAAGACAGGCAGTGGGGCTCCAAGCCGGCTGTGCTGGCATCACATCGCCTCTCCTGCCTTTGTTTTCTGGGTTGTCAATACAGTAGCCTACCTGATCAAAACACAGTAAAGCACCAAGTAGAAGCAGAGAAACCTCTGTTCCCTGGCCTGGCCCCTGCTGCAACCTTTAGAAGGCTTGAGAGAATATTTGGCACCTGGAGAAGAGCAATGGCAAGTCTAAAGGTAGCAAGGAGAACATTTCACATATATGCACACACGCAAATGCATACACATATACATACTCACACACCGGCTCCTGAAAGTGACAGTTTGTCAGACCCTGATCCCTGCCCTGCCATTCACATGCATAATTAAAATTCCTCAGAAGATAAGACAGGTGAGGAAGAAGCAAGGGATGACTTCTGCTGGGATGAACTCTCTGGAAATGCAAGATTGTGTCAGGAAATGCCCACACACAAACACAGAATTAGAACATTCCCTGCCTAAGAATCTACCTATCTCATCTGCATTTGTGGGAAGAAATTACAACCCAAAGAGATTAAGAGAGTTTGATAGGATTACGCAGAGCCGAGACTCAAACTTGGATCTTCAGACCCAGACCTTGTGATGGATTCAGCGCAGAATCCATGATTCTGCATCCATGATTTAATTGGGAGAGGGAGAAGGGATTGAAATTCTTGGCCTGTCTTCATGTAAATGGGAGCTGTGATTCTGTTGACATTAGTAATAATTCTTCCCCCAGACTGAGAAAAACAATAGAAGTAATAATAATAAACACCAACCTTGGGGTTCTTAGAGTTTCCAACTGCTTTCCCATTTGTAACCTCAGGTGATTTTCCCAGCAATGTGGGGTGGGGGATTAATGGTATCACCACCTCCTCCTTACAGATAAAGAAAGAACATTTTCGAAGGTTGAATAATGTTGGGGACTACTATAAACTATCGACTAATAAATGTTAAGCTAATATTATCAATGTCATCAACATTTTACACCTTACTTACCAAGCATGTCACATAATGTCTTAAGGATGGAGAGTCATGCCTTGTCCATGTGTGAATCCCCCAAAGGTCCCAAAAAAGAACTTGACATATAGTAGATGACCAATGTACACTTGGTGATTGATTCATCTACTGAATGCATGATAGGGAGGACGATAGGAAAATACTCACACCAGGTTTCTCTGTGGGCTCTAAACTCTAAAAGAGTAGTTTCTATTTGTTTAAAAACAAAAAACAAAAGTCAGCATTGTCCAGAGCTCCAGTGATATCTAGGCTTAGATTAATGGTCCCCTAGGTTCTCTGTGTAGAACTGGTTCAGCTACGTGGTTTCTGACTATACAGCACGCTTTAAGGAGCATCAAGAAGTGTTCCCTGTTTGGAAAAACAAAACAGAACAAAAAACAAAACTCCTTTATTGCTTGAAATTTGCACCTTTCACTCCCTCAAGCTAAGGCGTGAAAAGCTCAATTAGATGTCTGTGATCAGACATCACGCCTTCCTAAGGATTAGTTTATAGGACTAGCTCCTGCCGCATGGCTAATCCTCAAGAAGAGAACACAGAACAGGTCATTTTTGATAAAGAATAAGCATGTTAACACAAGCTTTAGGTCTCATCACACACTGTGGGGACTTGGGCCCCATCGTAGACAATAAAAGAGTCCCAGTCAGCCAGCACTGGAGAAAAGGAGACTACAGATGCAGACAAACCTTGCCAAGCTTCCTCCCTCTCTGGGTCACAGTCTCCTCCCGTGCAGATTAGAGATTGAGACGGAAAGAGGGATGTGCTGACAGAACTTACCCAGGTCAGGTGGTCAGCATCAGAGTGATGCCTGGGGCCAGCCCTGAATGTGGCACACCCACAGTGAGGGACTCTCTACCCAAAGAGGGGATGATCTGAATCTCTGCATCATCACTTGGACTTGGCTCCTAGAGTTTCTGGGCTGGAAGCAGGAGCAGAGACGTTCTCTGCAGAGAGTGACTTAGAACACACAGAGCTCACCACGGAATTGTAGTCCAAATCCCAGAAGCTACAGGAGGGCCAAGGGTTATTCAATTGAAGGGATCAGAAGCAGATGCTAGGAGCCAAGGATTTAGGATCTAGGGAGAGCAGCCAGCACAACCCAGTGCAGACACCAACAGAGGGGCTGTGGTTCCGTTTTCCATTCAGGTGGAGGCAAGCTGCCATGGTTGGAGGTGGGTGGAGAGGATGGAAGCTGTGCTTAAAGAGCCCTGGCAGAATGGCCAAACCATGCTTCCCCCTGTAGCGACAGGTCCAGACTTGGGCAACTGCGTGCTTTTCTCACTGCTCAGAAGGGCAGGGATGCAAATTCCAGAGTGAAGCCTGGGTAGGCAGGAGCGCTCTAATTTTCAATTACAGTGTTCACACCAAATGGAGCTCTGCAGCTCTCCCTCTACTCTGGGGTGTATTTGACTTTGAATCAAGCTACCTACTGAACATATAGACACAGAGAGGAGTGGCTTGGTCCTGCTCACTCACCCCACCAGGCTGCCACAGGGCTTCATGAGCCGCAGCCCATCGTTTACACACGGTCTTATTAAAGCAAATAGGATTTGGTCTAGATTGCAAACAGTCTCTCCTCTGGATAAGCATATTGCTGTGATCCTTGGGGTGTTTCCTGTGGTGCACAGGACACCCAACAGGGCCTGCTTCATTGCACTGACTGGGCCTCAGAGATACCTCGTCAGTCCCATTCCCCTTACCCCAGGAGAGCTCTAAACATTTGCTTAAGACATCTCCACGCATCATCCTCCCACCTGGTCCAGGGGAAGGAAAGTTCTGATTTTCCACCTTCTACTTTGTCCTGCCAGATCTCCTGCCTTTTACCGTCCACTACTCCCAACTCACTCAGTCTTCTTCCTAGCTTCAGTTTCTTCAGCAGGAAAATGGGAAGATTCTTGGGATGCTGTCTTAGGATTCTTTCTCCTTAGACCTCCTGTGCTCTCTGGTAGTCTGGGAAGTGAAAAGCACTCTGGCTTGGAAGTCAGGAGACCTGCAGTCTATTATCAAACTTCCCCTTTCCTGAATAGGTGACCATGAGTAATTCCCTCCCAAGTCCCAAGTCTCCGTGTCTCCAGCCACAAAGTTAAGGAAGCAGACTTAAAGATCTCTGAGCTTGCTTCTCTTTGGTGCCTTACTCCAACAGCCATTGTATATATGTGTGTGTATGTATGTGTGTGCAACTTCAGCGGCTTTGCCTGCCTGGCACCCCAGCTCTAAACCTGAATTTTACCTTGGGCAGTCACCCTACATCCGGAGGCATGCCGTCTCAGTGGTAGTATCCATCAAAATGTCCTGCCCGACAGGCGGGCAGGAGACTTAGGCAAGTCCAACCAGCTTCTCGTTTCTTAGATACTGACTTGAATTGAGTGCTGCTAGGACAGAGGTGATAGGAACCCATCCATCCATCCATCCATTCATCCATCCATTGAGCCCTACCACAAAGAGAGTGTCCATGAATTCCTCCATCCTAGATACTTAGAGGTTCCTGATTCCTCTCCTTCATGATGCCACACCCATTTTAGCCTTAGTTCTGATTTTGTGGATTGCCTGGTATCCACCCACTCACATCTGTGTCTAAGTCCTACGAGCCTGCTCGAATGTCACCTTTTACATGAAGCCTTCCCTGGTCTCCCTTTATAAACTTGCAACCCCACCCTCACCTCTCAGCTTTTCTTGTCTTCCTCTCCTGCTTCATTTTCTCCATAGTACTTGATCATGTTTCAACAATTGGTATCATCTAATTTGCTTATTCATGTGGTGTGTTGGCCACTTCTCCCTGCTAGAATGTAAGCTCCATGAGGCATTTGTGTCTGCTTTATTCATTAGTACACTGTCAGTGCTCAGAACAGTGCCTGGCACATAGCAGGCACTCACTAAATACTTGAATGAATTAACGTATGAAATCATGTTTGGAAGTTGACCTCAGTTGGTTTTGGTCATTAACCTTAATTGAGACTGCCTCCTATTCTTCCCTGTGGATCCTTTCTCACTCCCCAGGAAGGAAGCCCTTTTTCTGATATGGGATTGCAAAGCCTGAACAGAAGCAGGGACCAGAGCCCAAATAAAGGGTGGGGCCTCCTGGGGTAGGGGCCCAGTCTAGTCCTCTTCCAGGGAAGGGTGGCTCAGTCTTCTCCCTCTATCTTCCTGTCTCCTCCTTTCAATCCCTTGTCCTAGACCTACCTCTGGAATCTGAACCACTTTCATTTAAGGAAACTCAAAGTCATGATCTGTTTTCTAGGAAAGTCAGAGCCAAAGAAATGAACAGAAAAGAAAAAAAAAATGCTGACAAGTCTCAGTGGGCTAGGACCTGAAAATCAATTTGACACATCAATTTTTTTGGATTTAATAACTCATGCTCCCACAGAATCAAGGTCATAAATAGTAAAGAGAGTTCTAGGAAAGCCTACCAAAATCTGTTTGGCTCAGCTGGAGACCTTGATCCCATCTCTCTGCTCTGGTCCCATCAATAATTTCCTCTCATAGATGCTTCCTCTCTTTGGTTTGGTTCCCACATCATTGCCCTGTTAATGATTTTGCCTACATTTTTGTCTCTTCCTTCTCTGCATCTCTCCTCTTCTTCCCCTGCTCATTGAATGAAGTCATCCCACAAGGCTCTTTTCTTTGCCCTCTGAACTTCTCAGCCTACATTTAATCCTCAGGAATGTAAGTCTCTCCTTTGATGGTACCGTGTTGAAGATTTCCCCAAATTCTTCTCAGTACCCCCAAAATCTCTAACCATTGGATGGCCTCCTCTACTAGAAATCTGGCTGATCCTCTGCCTATCTTCAGACCTGCCTTTTTTTGACTTCTCTACTCCCCAGATTGGATGAACGCTCTTGGATCATCTACTTGGTTCGCTCTTGGATCCAACATCACCTGCAAATGGGGTATGAATCCCTTTCTCAAATAATTGTTAAGTGAGTTTAACAATATGGTTCATCTAAAGGTGCCTTGAAATGGTGCAAGTGTTACTCAGTCTAATTCAGTCTCAGACTTCTGCTCGTGAAAATGCCTGCCCTTTTTTCCGCTAGTCTCATATAGGGAGTCCAGCTACGCATTCAGGGACTTGTGTCCCTAAACCCACAATAACCTGCCCAGGCCTGACCCCACGTTCCAACTCTGGATTTTCATGGTGCATGGACTCCAGGTATGAGCCCAACCCGCTTTTCCACCTCACCTGTGCTCCATCCTCCCAGTGCTCTCTTCAAACTGGAGAGCCCACGTGGGCCCAAGGAAGGCAGGGAGGAAAGTGACATTGTTGAGCCCTGTGCCTGATGAGGTACGTATGTGAGCTCATCCAATCCACAGCCACTCCAGGAGGAGGGCATCATTATCCTCAATGCACAGATGAGAAAACAGAGGCTCATGGAGGGTCAGCGACATGTTCAAGGTCACTGACTCATCAGAAGGCTGTTTTGTTCTCACTTCATCAGGCAGCTCAAGGAGAAGGGTAGGACAGAAAGAGGAAGCCACTAGGACAAACTTGCTCTTGCTGTGATACCCTTAAAAACCAAATCGTGAGATTAGGTGGTCCTGGGGATGGGTGTGGGCAGGGGAGGGAAAAGTGACTGAGCCGAAGCAAGGATGGAGGGAGGAGGGTGCCTGTGCTCAGCCATGCTAATTTTGACATTTTCCCCATGCGTCTGCTTGTCATCATCAACTTATAATTTAACCTTGTTGTGGTGATGCCTCTGGAATGTCAACAAGGCTTGCTGGAATTTCATTACAGCCCAGCAGCTGGCCCCTGGTATTTCTGATACAAATGATGTGCAGCTGCATGCTGGCCCTGCTGTCTTTATCCCCCATCCAGCAAATGGCAGCATTAGGCACACTTAATCCAGAGAGATATTCCCCACGCTGAGAAGAGGGCTTGTCAATTCCACCAGGGGCATTTCCTATGGACTGCTTTGCCTGAGCCAATTAACCTAGAGTAATTGTTGAAAAGCATTAGATATTGATGATGGATATAGGGGGCTGACCCCAGGGGTGGTTGGAGAGAAAGTGCTGAATAATGAAACCTCCCCACATCTGCACAGTGTTTGCCACTTCCAGTGCACCTCTGCCTGCATTGTGGCAGTGGTCCAGTGATCTGTTCTGGGAGGCTGTGGCATTCCCATTTTGCAAGAGTGAACATCAAAGCTCAGAGGGAAAAATGATTTCGAGTCAACCAGAATCAGGAAATAGAAATCTGGGTACACAAACTCCATGTCTTCACATGATTTCACATTTAACCAACAAAGAGCACCTACTCTGAGCCAGACGTGCTTAGTTGAAGGACATGCTTTCTCTATCCCTAATAGCCATGGCATTTTTTTGTAGGATTTTCCTTTCAGGGCCCTCTCCTAAGAGAGATCCTTTTTCAACCTCCTGCATCCTAAACCTTTAACTCCCCTCTTCTCTCTGGCCCCATAGAAAAGGTTCTGGTGTCTTCCAGTTCTACCTGAGTGACGTAGGTTTCCTTGTCTGTCCCTCCCAACAGGTGACTCATGACACTGATCATTCCCAGGGATGGAGAAGGCCTGCCCTGTTACAGGGCTCCTGTACCCTGTGAGCGGGCTGGAGAGGGATTTGGGGCCAGTGGTCTTGTTGGCCCTGAAAGCACAATGTCTGCAGCTGCCTGCCTAGCACATGGGTTCAAGCGGCCTACCTAGCTCAAGGCGTCATAGTGTAGTATGGAGTTGGTGGGCCATGGTCTGGGTGCTGTCTGTGACTCCTGGGCTGTGGAGTCCTGGTGCCAGCCCCTGAAAGTGGGGCAGGAAAGTGAGGCACACGAGTGAATTCTTAGCTGAGACCACACTGGACATGGATCTTTCCCAGGGTTGAAGGTTGAATGTGCCTGTGCTGGCCAGGGCTTACTGAGCTTCTCCCCTGGATGTGTTCATCCCACTCAACATCTGCCCCATTATCACACTCAGGCCCGAGCTGCTAGAAGCCTCATTTGCCTAAGTTTTTGCCCCAATGTTTCCATGAAGGCAGAGAGAAGAGCTATTTGCATGGAGTCAGAGAGACGGGAACTCAAGGCTATGCAGAAAAGATGGCAGGGAGCCTCTCACACCGCAGTCAAGTCTAGCAGTCCAGGGTGGCTGCTGGGGCCAGACTGCCCCGTCAGGATCCAGCCTGCTTCTCACTGACTGTGTGATTAGGACATCCTGCCCTACCTTTGGCCTTTAGTTTCTTCAACTTCAAAATGAGGACAAGATAACCTCCAAGGCCCAGGTTACTTTCCCATAAAGAGCCTGGAGCCAGGCGTGGTGGCTCACGCCTGTAATCCCAGCACTTTGGGAGACTGAGGTGGGCGGATCACCAGGTCAAGAGATCGAGACCATCCTGGCCAACATGGTGAAATCCCATCTCTACTAAAAATACAAAACTTAGCCAGGCGTGGTGGCACGTGTCTGTGGTCCCAGCTACTCGGGAGGCTGAGGCGGAAGAATCGCTTGAACCCAGGAGGCGGAAGTTGCAGTGAGCCGGGATTGCGCCATTGCACTCCAGCCTGGTGACAGAGCAAGACTCTGTCTCAAAACAAAACAAAACAAAACAAAAAGCCTGGAACTGTGCCTGCCCTATAGTGTGCACTCACAGTCAGCTAAAGGATGGTGTGCCTGGGGTGGGTCTGCAGGGCAAGTCCTACTTCACAGTTTAACATTTCTGACACCACCTGTGTCAAATTCCTATGCTTACATTATGCTGGGGGAGTCAAGTCAAGCCAGACTGAGGGTGACTCTGGCCCTCTGTGCTGGGCCTGCTCCCTGCAGAGGCCTTCAACCCTACCTTGGACAGCAGAAGGAGCAGGGAGTGTTAGAAGGGCCTGGGGCATGGAAGAGCTTCTAACCCCACCAGTGAGTCTTGGTGCATATGGAAGGAGGGGTGAGGAGGGCTTCTAAACATGGGTCATAGATAAAATCAAAATAGAATAAACATGCTTGGGGGGTTTTAGGAGAAACCTTATCATAAAAGAGCTGAGGGTAAGTACAGAACTGGGGAGGATAGCCCTATTGTGTCTTCTTGGTGACAGCTTCAATTAGAGTCAGTTTACAGACTACATGCAGGGTCTCAAGGAAGTCAACCCCCAGCTAGCAAAGGGGCCTTGGTCTCTCCCAGCAGCTGTTTTCCCCAAGTCTATGACTCATGACCAGGAGAGAGGAAGGTGGGAAGTAACTTGCATGAAGGCAAGATATCCTCTAAAGCCTGGACCCAGGCCATGACACCAATCCATCAGAGCCAGGACCCTGGCCTGGCATGGTCTTAGGGGCACAAGAGTGATCATTCATGCTGCCTGCCTCTATCCTTCCTTCCTTCCTGAATGAGACCTGGTGTAGCCGCTGTTCCGTGCCTACCAGTAGGTCATAGAGACTCAGAATCTCCCTGGGGCAGCTGCCAGGGAGTGAGGCCATCAGAAACCTTGACTCCCCCCGTCCACCCAGCCAAGCTCCACCAAGCCCAGGAGTGGCTCTCCCTGAGCCGGTGTCCCCTCCATGCACTGAGTACTTTAAGAAACCCAGAAAAGTGATCACCCCCAGGAATCCACACTGAATGTGAGCCAGCATCAGCCCTCCTTGCACTCGATCTCCTCAGGTACCAAGATGCACAGAAAGGCCTTACATGTCAGGAAAATGTTGCAAAATCCCACCCCTCATACAAGAACTCCCTCACTTTTTCCTCTTCTTAGCATTCTGCAGAGCTAGGGTGAACCACGTTCGCCATTGTGAAAGTGCAAATTCAGGAATACTGGGGTCATTACTCAAGGTGATATCACTTATAAGTGGCCAACACTTGACCTTCAAGGTCTAAATCACACTTCTAGCTTCACACTTAGAGACCTCCTTTTCTGCTTAGACACCTTCAATAATGAAGAACTGGGGAACTCAGGCTCTCTAACGGACTTCCACATAGAAGAGCCTCAAGTGGTCCAAAGTACCAACCCTTCTCTCTGTGCCTCTTGGGCCTCTTCTCTTCTTTCTCCACTGAACACAGCAAGAGAAAGTGTCTGAGTCACTTAGGATTCCTAGTATTCTGAGCTGGGCTCCAGCTGGGGTGAGCTTTGTGGATTCTCAGACAGCGGCATCAAGGGATGTGGGCTTCAAGCCAAGTCAGATAATAGGAAAATAATAATAATAAAGATAGAGACACAAACATAAGGACACTGGGACAAGCATAAGAGGTTAGATCCAGAAACAGAGACAAATCGGTGCTGCTAGGAGCGTAGTGGAAGGACATACCTCCACTGTCAGCCACATATTTTCAGGACACGAGAGCCCAAGGACAGACAGAGTGCAAGCAAAGCTCTGAGTGAGGAAGGTGAGAAGCCAGATGAGGGCTGGCCTGTGTGTCTCCATCTCTGCCACTCGACCAGGATCAAAGAACTTTCCTAGGTGAGCTTAGACATCTAGAAATGACTGTGGGCAAGAAGAAAGGGAGACTGGGAAGTGAAAGAATGAAGTGAAAGGAGTGGAAGAATGGGCCATAACACGTACGGAGATGGGATGGCAGGGGAAAGGATGAGGATCTTGGGAATAGGAGGAAGTTTTCTGAGAACTTGGGTAGGTTGAGGCAACACGTTGTGGTGGATGCTGTGATGTGCTTCCCAGGTCCCTCTTCAAGAAGGAAGGACTTATCCTGCTATCTGCTGGGGATGCTGCCTGCAGAAGGTTCTCAGCTGCCAGCTCCCCATGAGGTTTGCCCTAACCCTGACTGCAGAGAGCTGCCTTGCTCCAGATCATGCCTTCTTTACAGAGCGATTCACATCCAATGACTGATCCATGGAAAGAGATTGAGGCCTGAACCCCTTTTCCCAGTCTGGACCAACTCTGAATGCTTCCATATTCATGCCTCCCATGGCATCAGGTAAGATACTCATTGAGACTGCATCACAGCTCAGCTTCTCCCTCTGCCTAATCCTGCTTTCTCCCCATCCCTTCCTCAAGTGTAATTTTTTTTTTTTTTTTTTTTTTTGAGACGGAGTCTTACTCTGTCGCCAGGCTGGAGCGCAGTGGCACAGTCTCAGCTCACTGCAGCCTCCGCCTCCTGGGTTCAAGTGATCCTTCTGCCTCAGCCTCTTAAGTAGCTGGGACTACAGGCATGTGCCACCACACCCGGCTAATTTTTGTATTTTTAGTAGAGATGGGGTTTCACCGTGTTGGCCAGAATGGTCTCAATCTCTTGACCTCGTGATCTGCCTGCCTTGGCCTCTCAAAGTGCTGGGATTACAGGTGTGAGCCACCACACCCGGCCTCTTCAAGTGTAATCTTAAGAGTTCTTCCTAATAAATCATTGCAAGTAAATATCCATTTCTGAGTCTCCTTCCTGGGGACCCAATCTGTGACATAAGGTTAAACTCTGAGCAGGAAGTTTTCATTTTGCCTGGACCACAGTTTACAAAGAACACTGATGGCTGCGATCTCACTTGATCTTCACAATAACTTGGTGAAGTGGGTGGTACTGTTCTTACTTAACAGATGAGAAAACCGAGGCTCAGAGAAGTTAAATAACTGTTCAAAGACCAAAATAGCAAAGAATTGGTACAGCCAGGACTTAAACGCTGGTCTGTTAGGCTCTCAAATGTATGTTACTTCCTCTCTCGCACAGTTTCTGAAGAAAAGAAAGAAGGAGGGGAGAGAGAAGGAGAGGGAGGAAGGAAAGGGGGAAAGAGAAGAAAGAAGGAAGGAAGGAAAGAAGGGAGGGAGAGAAGGTTAGCTAATATCTAGCACTTACTCTAAGCTAGGCACCATGCTCAGCATTCTACATGTATTATCTTATTTAATCCTCACAATTTTATGACATATGTATTACTTTTATCCCTATGTTATAGATGAGGAATTTGGGGCTCTGAGAAGTGCAGCATTATCTAAGGTCACACAGCCTTGTATGAGGCAGTGGTTTGATACAAACCTACTTCAGTCTGATTCCAAGCTAGGCATCTTAGCCACTACTAACAGGGAGAATTGGCACCAAGCAGAAGGCTGAGGAGCCCCAAGAAACAGTTGTGGGCTAGAGTACTGGGGAATCCAGAGCAGCTAACCAAGATGCTAAGCACCTGAGCAAATGAGAAGCTTGGGCAGTTCTGCATCCTGGTTCTCCTGGGAGCAGACAGGGCCTGCTTGAGGGCTGACCCAGTTCACGCCTTGAGCCATTGCTTAGAAATCGCACTCAGCCAATCCCCAGCCGCAATTACCACTAGGCTTGCAGTGCTGGGCTGAGAGCTGGAAATAGCTCTGTATTTATTTACCCTGCAATTACATGCTACATTAAATGCTCCACAAGAACATGGCGATCACCCTGCAATTAACTGGTCCCTGCTTCCTGGGCAAGAGAAGGCTGGAGACAGTTACTGGGTGAAATCAAGTGCTGCCTGGTTTCTTAATGGGCGTGGGGTCACCTTGTAACTTATGTTGGTGGGACTGGCCAGAGGTTGCAGCTCCAAGTGGGAGCCTCTTTAGCTCCTTAAAGAGAGAGATTAACATCTGGGTCAAATCTGAGTCCAACCTTGCTATGGATCCTGTAACAAGATAGTCCATTCATGGGTCCTTGCCCATACTGTCTTCTCTAGCTCCCCCCAAGGCATCTAGTGTCTCTCTGTACTTTATTTTTGGAGTTCCTAAACTCTACCGGACTTTGCATTAGTCATTTCCTATCCTGCGGACCTCATAAATTCCTATCTACCTTTCAAGATTCAGTTCAGCCATCATCTCCTCTGGGAATTATGCTTTGAAAGGAGATTGTATAGGAAAGTGAAAATCAGACAGACTTGTGACAAAATACCAGCTTCATTACTTAATAGCTATGTGACTTTGAGCAAGATACTTTTCCTCCCTGAACCTCAATATAGGTGTGCATGTGTACACTGGCGTATAGGACTCCCTGATATCACATGCATATACGTGTTGTGTGTATACATATACAAGAACTCAAAGTCTTCTAGTTAGGGACAGATTTTAGCAAGGTGGAAACAACATGGTGCCTCACACACAGTAGGTGTGCACCAAATCTTTGCTGAATCGATGAGTCGGTGAATAAATCAACCAATCAATGAAAAACCAATTAGGAGCTATGAATGTGTGTGTACCCATGTTTATCTTTGTGGCTGTCCACTTAACTTGCTACATATAAACAAGTATACCAGTTATTCAAAAACATAATATGTGTGCATGATGGTAATTGTTCTCTAGTTGCCTGGAGATTCCAGAGAACTGGTTCCCAGGCTATGTAGATAGACTAAGAATGCCAGGAAAAGGCATTAAGAAAAGAGTTAATTACATATTTACTACCTCTGTCATTTTCTTCTAATTATGTCTTGGCAAGCAGTGTCTCCTGGATGAGTCTTACATTTCAGTGTCTTTAAAAATACAATAATAAATCAATGTGAAATGAAATGCTCCCAGCAGCCAAAATGCCCAGGACAGTTTTCAATCAGTGAGTGCCCCAGTGAGCCATTCTGGCCCCAGTTATGTTGATGTTTGGGCCTTAGGAACCAGCTGTGGAGCCAGAAAAACAATAAGAGAGCAGAGCAGTGTCTAGGCCCTGCCACCAAGGCCTCTTCTCAGTCTTCTGGGGGTCACCTGGAATCCCTATGGCCGCTGTCTGCTGCTAATGTACCATGAGATGACAGAGGAGGAAGTTAGGCATGCAAATTCATGAGCCACCCTGGTGCATTTTGCTTGGTTTCTGGACTGAGAAGACAGGGACCATTTACTCAGCCCTCTCTATGTCAGTGGGTCTCAACTGGGGCCAGTTCTGTCCTCCTAGCAGACATTTTGTAAAGGTCTGGAGTTATTTTTGGTGGTTGCTACTTGGGGATTTTGCTACTAGCATCTAATGGGTAGAAGCTGGGGATGCTGCTACATAGTCTACAATGCACAGGACACTCCCACCCACAACAAAGACTTATCTGGCTTAAAATATCAATCATGCCAAGGTGGAGAAGCCCTCTGTTTGTGCTGGTAAGCCTGGGCCCTGGCAGCATGTGGCCATGCTGTCTGTTCCTGTTGTCACTCATTCTGGTTCTCAGACATCTTCATGTTCTTTTCTATTTTGATTTCTAATAAGGGACATAGGAACACACATGCTCAGAGCAAATGCACAGCCTTCCTGCCCCATAACCCCTTTCTGGCTGCAATCATATTCACTGGGAATTAGTCATCCCTCTCCAATGGAGGGGAGTGGACACTCACCTTGACAGCCTGCGGGCACCTGCAGACGCTGGCTCTTTTTCTCCTCCCAGGGATAAGACCACACTTCTCTCACCGGTCCCAGTGCGCACAGCAAAGGCAACAAAGCTGTGGAGCTTGTTGGTGCTTCACAGAGCAGGCCTAGGCTGGAGGCTCAGCACAGCCCCGTCTATGAGATGTGTTTCTTATAATCTGTGTGTCTTATCAAGTGTCAACACACATGCTCAGCAATTTCACTCTGTTCTGTCCCAAGCAATCAAACACGCCTACATTGTGCAAGCAATTTTTAGGTCTCCTAGCTTCTATTATTAGAGCCTCTCGCCTAGGATTCAAAGGTCCATGGCACATAAAAGGGCCAAGAGGAAATTTCGCAGGATTTTCTCATGTAGTCCTCACAACCACCTGGTGAGGCAGACGCTTGTGCATCCCCTTCACAGCTGGGGAAAAAAGGTCTAAAGACAGGACAGTGCCTTTGCACTGCATGAGTCAGATCTTGTCACTTGTCTGTCTAAGCTGGTGCTAGAAACAGTGAAGCTGAGATGGAAACGCCAGTTCACTTGACCCTAAGCAAGGCTTGCCACTACAGCTGCTGCTGAAAGAGGATGGAGGAAGGAGAGGCAAAGAGAACAGAAAAGGATGTTTCTGAGCACAAGAGTAGAGGAAATAGAAGGCATGGATTACCTCTTTAACTCTGACTTTCTCCCAGCTCATAAACACATCCCTGTCCTTTAACATCTGGGTATCTTCCTAGAGGACACCAGAAACTTGGGACACTGAAAGGAAAGACATTCTAAAAGGTGGGAGGAAAGTGGCATTTGGGGACTGCTATAGGGAGTCTGAATATAGATGTGGGTGATAAACATATGGGGCTCATTACTCCAAGAATCCCAGGCTTCTTCTAAACAGCTGTCAGGAGAATTTTAATCGAGGCCTCAAGCTATGATGACTTATTAAAGGCATGGAGGGAGAGGAAGAGGACATTTCAGCTCAGTCAGCGCCAGGAACATCTGGATAGACCACATACAGATGGGCACTTGGGAAATGATCTATATAAAGTACCGTAAACTTCTCTGCAAATTATCCACACCCCAATCTGCCCCCCTCACACACACTACTTCTTTCAACTGCAGCATTTCTCAACATGTGTCTCATAGAGTAGTACCTCGTAACTTTAGTGTACATAGAAACTTTCATGTGTCCTTGGGGTGTCTAGCGTGGGCCTGACATTCTGTATCTCGAAGCAGCTCTCAAGAAATGCTGACGCAACTGGTCTACAGGCCACACTTGAATAGAAAAGGTTTAGAATACTGGCTAAGCAAGATGTTAATGGTCTTCAAGGGAAAGGAAAAGATTCCAGAGGTAAAATGTTTGGGAAATACAACATTAAGTTTAATGAGTCTCTGAACCACCAAGGGAAGGGGGCAGAGTGTAATATGTTTAAAACTGTTAAGAGGCTTTACAGAAAACAAAAGGAGTTCCATGGTCAAATGCTTTTGGGAGGACTTGGGTTAAGTTAAAGGAGCATGCAGAACTTCTCAGTGCCTTTACAGAGTCAGATCTTGCCACTCCTCTGTCTAAAGCTGGTCATGTAGAAGTCTTCGCAGTGGCTGATAAGGCCCACAGGACTTCACTATTTCCTTCTCCCTATGTCCAGGCATAAAGGCCTTCCCTGAGAAGACGAAATAGGCATCCCCTAGCTTCAGGGTCTTTGCCCTAGGTCTTTCCTCTGCGACAGCTAGTTGTCTAACTCCGTTGCCTCCTTGTTTGCTCAAATGCCACCTTTTAGATGAGACTGCTCTAACCACCCTATGGAATTCCACAACCTGCATCTCTTGTCCTTGGCATTTGCAATCTCCCTTATTTGAACTTTCCTTTTCTTTTTTTTTATTCCAATGCATTTTCACCTTCAAACACACCATAGAATTTCATAATTTATTTTATGTATTGCTTGTTTGTCTTTCCCATTAGGCTGTAAGCCCCATGAGAACAGGAATCTGTGTTTTCATTGCAGTATCATGAGTACCTAGAACAGTACCTGTGCTATAGGAAGTACTCTAAATATTTGCTGAATCAGCAATTGGGCAGATGTCCACAGTGACGTTCTTAGTAGGAGTGGAATATAGTAAGCATCATTCCCCAAAGGCTTTACACTGCAGAACCTATTTCTTATTTCTTTTCCTACAGAGCATCTCAGCATGACCACTATTCCTAAATGCACATTTTCTGGGAAAAGGCTACAGTAGTAACTCACTGAGAATCCAGCCTGTATCCATTTTCCTAAACCCTTCTGGGCCCATTTACATTCATCCCCTGACAATCCCAGAGTGATGAGTTCCATAAGTTTATTACCCACAGTATCAATTTATCTTTAATTCTGCAAGAACAATGTCATAGGAGGGACACTTGCTTCCCGCTCTCCTGCAAAGGGCCCCTCAATGCCGATATGGAGAAGAGGCGCAGCGTTTCACACCATGATTTGTAAGCAGTAGGTGCTCCATAAATTCATATTTAACCCTCAAAGTAATCCTTTGAAGTGAGTCTCAATCCCCCATTATACAAATGAGAGTTCGGGTCTCAGGGAGATTAAGTAGCTTACAGAGCCAGGATTTGGAAAAGGTCTGCCATGCCTTAAAGCTCATATATTCTCCACAACACCAATTTGGCAAAGCTCACAAAATGGCATTTTACAAATTCCAAGGTACAAAATCAGAGACTTGGGAGCTGGGTGTCTGTCCAGAGTGCCTTCCTCATTAGCAGCAGGCATAGCACATCAATAATAGCTAGTGCTTATTGAGTTTTTACTATACACCAATCATTATTCTAAGCATTTACCATGCATAAGTTTTTTAATTCCTAGAACCCTATGGACCTCACTTTACAGATGAGGAAGCTAAGGTAATCAGAAAGTTACATAGCACATTAACTTGCCCAAGGTCACATGGCTGTAAAACAGCAGGATTACTTATGCCAGAATCACGGGGGGAAAAAAGGCAAGCCAGGTACTTTTTTTGAACAAACTCAGCTGCTCCCGTGACCACCTCACTATGCTCTGGTGCTCAATGCCGACTCCAGCTCCTCCTTCCCTCTTAGGTCCATCCAGTGTTCCACAGCAGTCTTGCCCCAGCCTTTGCATCTGTCTCCCAGCACTCTGATATACAAGGACCCTCTTATGGATGGGAGTGCAATTTACAGCCTTCTGTCTGCAATCCCTAGCAATCCTTTCCCACACAGTCTCCCCAGATGATCCATGCTGGGCAGCTAGGGACTGGCACCAAGAAGGCCCTTATCATATCCAATCTCTTCATTTGACATCTGGGGAACCTGAGATCCAGAGGAGATGCTGTCTTGCTAAACATACACAATCAGAAACAAACCTGGACTAAAACACTGGCCTAGTAATCCCATTCCAGTATCATTTAACCCATTAGCCAACCAACCAACCAAAAAGCATTTACTGAGGCACTATTAGGTGAAAGTGCCAAGGAGTGACCAGGGGTTCTGCTCTAATGCCCACTGACTTATCATTTGTGTTCACTCATGGTTTTATTTATTCATTTCTTTATTCAATAAATTGTTAGGCTCTAGAAATAACATGACAAAAAAGACAATCTCTTCTAATGCAGACGAGACGTATTTTAATAAAAATAACACAAGTATATTCAGAGTAATAAACAGTAATAAGGGCTTAAAGAAAATTAAAAAAATGTTTAAGGTCTTTTGACAGCATATAATTTGTGAGGGAGTCAGGAAGGAATGTGACCTAGACTGGAAATCAAAGAAACATCCTGGAAGAAGTGGCATCTCAAGTGAGATTGAAAGGATGGTAAGAGTGTATTAGGCTAAAAGGGATTGGGAGGAAGAGCATACGTGAGAGACCTGAGACAGAATGAATGTAACACATTTAGAAATATTATAGTATAATTGTGAATGATATAGCATAGTATGGTGTGGTATAGATGCATGCACACACAAAATACAAGGCACTTTCCAGGGAAAGCAAGAAACATTTACTGAACGATTGCTATGTGCCAGTCCCTTTATCATCTCCTTATTCAGTGGCAAGTGATTGAATTATGGGAGCAAGTCTTTCCCATACTGTTCTTGTGATAGCAAATAAGTCTCATGAGATCTGCTGGTTTTAAAGAGAGGAGTTCCCCTGCACAAGCTCTCTCTTTGCCTGCTGCCATCCGTGTAAGATGTGACTTGCTCCTCCTTGCCTTCTGCCATGATTGTGAGGCCTCCCCAGCCATGTGCAACTGTAAGTCCATTAAACTTCTTTCTTTTGTATGTTGCCCAGCCTCAGGTATGTCTTTATCAGCAGCATGAAAACGGCTAATACATACACCCTCAGCAGATGCTGCTGATGTTCCCCTGAGTTGCTCCCATTCCTCTTTGCCATTTCTGCGTGCCTTTCCTCCAGGTGCTGTGTTGTTTTTGTTGTTGTTATTTTAATTTAGTTTTTGCCTCTTATCCAATGACCTGTTTCTACTATTCCCCTCACAGGCCTGCCCTGAAGCTCCTAGATCCACTTTGCCATTGCTCCCAGAGAGCTACCAGAACCTGGGAGCTAAGTTATCCCCCCACCCCCAGCGACCCTTAGACAGTGACTGGTTGGGAGCAGGACACCCTAGCAACCTTGCCTAGAGCAGGAACAAAAGCGGAGATGTAATTTATACTCTAGGGCTCTGAGTCAGGCTGAGCCAAGATTTTGCCCCAAATTGTTCCCTTGCTTGGCTTCTTCCCCTTCTCTTCCAAGCCCCCCACTTCCCACAACTTCCTTACTGGTTTTCCTGGGATTTCTTTTCAATAATTCACTCAGACAAGAATTCTCACTGTTCAGAGACTGCTTCTGGGGAACCTAAAACAGAACCTACATCTGTCTGAACTAGAAGCCCTTTTTCTTGTTAGTGAGACATGAAGTTAAACAGAGTCACACCAGTGAAGGGTAAAGGAGTAGGAATGATGGTAAGGTCAAGAGTGAGGGGAGGTTTCTCTGAGCTTAGAGATGAAGAAGAAAGCCCTTGGGGACATGAAATATCAATTAAGCATCCAAAGATGTGCAGGTTGTAAGTTCAGTGGAGAAAGCAAGCCTCCAGGGTCGGTAGGTATGATATCACATTAGAAGGACATGGAAGAGGTAACGGAAGTGCTTACACAACAGAGGGAACTGGCCCATTTGGAAATGGACTAATTTTTAGGAAATTGGAAAGGATTGCAAGAAAGGAGATTGGGGCCAGACTGCCAAGGGTTTCTTCGGTATGAGGCTAAAGAGGCATACGAGGGGTGGAGAGAATAAACCCTTTTGTAGTAGCCTTTCCTCAGTCCCAGTGCTGCACCCACCACTGCCTGGCTACGACCTTTAACAGGTAATTCAGTTGACTCAGCAGTGAAGTCAAAAGACCTACTTTTGAGGATTAGATAAGAATAGCACAATTAAAATCCCTAGCCCATTACCAGAGACTCAAATGATGCTGTGTTTTTTTTTTTTTTTTCTCTCATTCTTGAAGTTTGGGCTTAATTCTGTATGAGGTGTCACCACAGAGACTTTGATCAAAAAAATGAAACATTCAAATATAGAAAACTCACATTAACAGGGGAGAAGCGGAGAACTTAAAGAGGCAGACGGGAGATCTGGAGACCAATGAGTTCTCATAGGAAACTAAGCATGGGGGAACTGAGCCCAATCTAGTGTTGCAGCAGTGGGAAGAAGGGAAAAGAGGCACTGCTGGTGATATTGACAAGAAGAGAGCTGGTAATTAGCATGCAGGAATGAAAGAGAGGTAGAAGCCCAACCCGTCTTTGAGGTTTTGACCTAGTGCCTGAATGCACAAGAATGAGAGAAGAAGGGCTAGCTTAAGGGTGAAGGTGGGGAATTTGATTTGACGTGTGTTGAGCTTGACTACACCTGGCCATCCAGAGAAGCAGCAGCATATAATCCAAAGAGCCAGACAGGCCTGGGTTCAAATTGCAGCTCTGCCACTTACTAGCTGTGTGACTGGATAAGTTTCAGAACCTCTGTGTGCCTCCATTTCCTCACCTGCTAAAAGGGAAAATGGATACAGGGTTGCTTTAAAGATTGAGGCATATGAAATTGTCTGGCAACAGATATATGCTCAACAAACGCTAACTTTAAAAAAAAATTTTAATATTCATCAGGCAATTGGGATCGAGTCTTGGAGTTGGCCTCAGAGCTAATATTGTAGATTTCGAAAGCAATGGACTAGAGGAAATGGCTGAAACATAAGCACAGTTGAGATCAATTACCTTTTAAAGGAAAATGTCCTGTCAAAGACGAACAGGCATTGAAGATAAATGTTAAGTTAGTTGGCTTCTTCTGTTTTCCCACAAGAAGCACAACTCAATTTAGTTGTACAAACATTTATGAGCCGGACACAGTGGAAATGGGGACCCTGAGATGAATAAGATGTAGTTCTTGCCCTGAAAGGCTTACAATTTCTTGGAGGGATAGACATATAGAATAACCAAGCAAAGTGCAATGTGAGAATTATACAAGAGGCATAAAGGGTGCACCAAGAAGGGCGTGATGAACTTTGCCTAGAGGATTTTGAGAGGAAATAACTGAAACACTAACATCTTTCCCACAACATTAAACACAAATATTTTCAAATAAAATGAACTATGAATAAGCACATACACTTAATGTTTACTTCAAAGATGATCAGTCGAAGACAAGAAACTCTAACAAAAATTGTAACTCCAAATGTTTAGGTAATTGTGGTAAAGAGAGTAGGGGATTAAGAATTGCAGCTCCGGAAGCATCAAATATTCTGGCTTCCAACTCTAACAGCTTCTAAACCACAGGGGTGGCGGATGATGTATGTCGTTAACTAAGGTTGACCACTGTAATACAAACATCAATCTGGGTTTTTATGAGTTCATGGATGTGAAGCTTGGTGTTGACATGTGAGAAGAAAAATATCTTTTCCCTATTAACTGATTCTTGAGTAGCCTCTGAAAAGATGAGGATGATGGAGCTAGGGAAAAGATTCATAGATCCAGCAAAGTCAAATCCTTCTTTTGCTTTACTGATAAAGAGAAGATATCAGAGAGGGAAAGTGACTCACATAAAGTCACCCAGGTCAGGAGAGCCAGGATGACGTCCCAGGGCTCCTGACTCCCAGTCAAGTTCTCTTTCTACACCACCATTGTGTCTTTTAAATGAACCCTTAACTCCAGATTCCCCAAAATCCATCCTGCTACCAGCTACATGTGCACATACAAATACTCCCATATTGACCCCCAAGTGGCCCACCACCTCCTCTGTATGGAGTAAGCATCTCTGCTATGTCCTTGGTCATAGTACATAAGCAGCATGCTCAGAGCCAGCCACATGGTCTGGCCTCCAGGAGACCATCCACCAGTGGGAAGAACTCCCCAAGGCGATGCACTGCTGGGTTTCTCAATGTTCCACAAAATAACTGTACCTGATATCCCCACCAACCAAGGCAGGAGGCTCTGCTAATTTCATTAATAACTTAATGAGATTATTAGTCACTACCCAGTGGGGGCAGATTTGGTTTTTCTTTGGTTATAGGCATGCATCCATTTTTCACACAATTACAGCCTGAGAGGATCATCACTGGGGCTGCCAATAGTGGGTTTATTAGGAGCAATTTAGACACAAAATTGGATTTCCTTTCTGCCCACAACCTTTTCTTCAAAGCAAATGAACTGGTGTTCCTCATATTAGCATATTAATAAATGTTGTCCAGGAGGTGTTTGCTCTTTAAGATTGGCCCGGTAGCAGAGTAGTAAGAATACTGCCCTGGGAGGCAGGGTGCCAGGCTTCTCATTGCCCGCTTCAAGCAGCCAGCACAAGCCACTTGGCATCTTTGAGCCTCAGTTTCTCACTACCTACTGTGATAGAACTGGGTCAGGTCAGTGCTTTCAAGTACAGACCCGTAAGTTATCCAGCATGCTTCAAGATAACTGACAGAATCATCTGTATTGCTGATCTAACGCTGCATAGACTAAGTAAAATTCTGACTTCTCTCCTCTCGGGCAGAATTATATCTTCTCGGTGCATAATACCAGTTAGCTCAGCCTGGTCAGATGCTGACTGGCTGTCAATGACATCATGGGTATTTGAAAGCCTTTAGAAAAAGACAAGAGGGAAAAACTGAGAAAATTGATTTCTAAGGTCTGTCCCTGGTCAGCTATTCATTCATCAAAACTCAGCTTCCTTGACCCTGCCAGGCTGAATTGACTTTTTTCCTTCCCACACCCTTCATTTGGGATTTGAGTTAACTGTGCACACATGGGTCTTCTCCCAACTAGGCTCTGCCTACCTTAAGGGTGCGGGGTGAATTCACGCTATCCACGAGTATGTTGGAGTTAATTCACACTGGCTTACAAAGGCCAATTACCTGTATTTCTTCCAAACTCTGAGTTCAGTGGACTTTATCTTGGCGGCTTGAGATCAGTCACGGTGGGGATATTTATAACAGAGAAATTGGAAAACACTACAAATCAGGGATTTTTTTCTTCCGAGAGAGCTGGTTGTTAAATATTTACCAGCACATCACTGACTACATCCCCAATGCCTAGCATTTAGGATATAATAAGCATGTAGTCGAGATTTGATGAATGAATGACCAGAGTCAGCAAACCTGGTTACTGATAGGTTTCAGGCAGGCTGAATGCTGCATATACATGAGTTAGAAAGCTGCATGAGAGGTATACAACTAGAGCAGTGGCTTGAAACCTTAGCTGTAGGTTAAAATCACCTGGTACCCAGGTCACAGCCCGGTCCTAAAGTCCTGGAGTGGTACTGGATATCAGTATTTTCTATACCCACATGATTTCGTGTTTGAGAATCACTGATCTAGAAAAAATTCCTGGACTAACCATGGTCATCATGACACCCAGCCTCAGTGCCCCAGTGCCCATGACTGCCTACTGCTTTAATTCAGGAAACTTGAAAGTCAAGCAAAGAGACATAATTTCATTGGTAGATTGGTAGCTTCTCTGTAATGAAGCAGTAAGGTTACAAGGAGGTTCTCCTCCCCGAATTGGTATGGTTTCAATTTTGTGGCACTTGTCCAGAAGGATGATTTTGTTAGGTGGCCATTTAAGAGACAGCTTCTTGACTTGTCCAAAAGAGAACAGCACTCTCAGGCTACAAGTCACTGTTACATGTCCATGACGCCACTCTCCCTTACTGCCACTGCCATGAGCCTCTCTGCACAGCCACATGGCTGTTATTTTTCTCTTTTTAAAGGACCAGCACAAATACTGCCTCTTGTTTGAAGCACTCCTTGATCTCTCCAGCCATCAGCCAGACACATCGCCTTTTGTGTGCGTATATATATTTACACTATATATATATATATATCTAGATAGATAGATAGATAGATAGATAGGTAGGTAGGTAGGTAGGTAGGTAGGTAGGTAGATAGATAGATAGATAGATAGATAGATAGATAGATAGATAGATACTGGCTTTTACCAGTATGTCTGGTTGATAGCTGGAGAGATCAAGGAGAAACAGACTTTGAGTTGAAGCTCCAGCTCTGGAATTCATAGCTGGGAATACTTGGCAAGCCACTTAGCTTCTCCAAGCCACATGTTCTGCCTATAGAAAATGAAGTGGATAGCGCATAAATGTATACATCTGGATGTGTCTGGTACCATGTGCTGGAAGTGGGAGAGAACTGAACTGTGATATTTCAGTCTAGTGTCTGTTCTGTCCCTTCAGTAGACATTCATTTTGGTCAAGTCACACCCCTCTCTGATCCTCGGTTTCCTCCTCAGAAAATGATGCAGTCTGGTTAGACGTTGTGGACAGGCCTTTTCACTTCAAAAGGAACTTACGGTCTCTGCCTTTCACTTGGCATTTATCTGCCTTCCACAGTGACTGATCTTTTTCTATATACAACCTGTCTTTCCAGCCAGATTAGGGAACCCCCAAAGAGTAGTGAACGCGTCTTATTTGCCTGTGCATCTCTAGAGCCCAGAACAGGGCCTTAAACATAGGCATGTATCAGATTAAGCTCCTATCACATTAAGTTTCCCGTGCTTTGCAAATGTTTCATCAAATGAAGGGGCCAGATCAAGCCTATTACAGAGCTGTCTGATGCTGGTGTATCAGGGCTCTGTGCCCCAGAAGATCTAAAGCTGTTATAGCTACTTGTAAATTGTTCAATGTGTGTCAGCTGCCAGCAAGGACCTGTGCATAAGTTTTCCACATTATAAGAAGAGCCATGTAGTAAATCACCAATGGATTAGGCATAGGAGTCAAAGCATGTTCTTTCAAATGTCCCCCATCCGGAATGATGCATGATGCCATGAGGAACACTGCATGGTGTCACCTGGATATGACCAAAGTAGACCATCAGAAGTCACATCATGCTGCAGGGCCGGAGGGATTTCCTGACCACTCTTCTGTGGGTCCCTAAGTCATGATGTACACTAACCAATATCTACTCAGTAATTGCTTCTTTCCTTAAGTGAAGCCAGAGCCAATGTGTTTTTTATTTTTCCTTAAATGAGAATTTGCTAGCGGGCCTGTATTTTTCTCGCCTAATAACAAGTGACAGTGAAGTGTGAAATTAGCTGTAACAGATGCTAAGGACTGAATTTTGTAAACTCCCAAAGAAGCTAAGAAATCAGTAGCTGACCCTCAAGATCCAGTAGTATCTAGTGGTCTTCTTGACCCTGAACCCACTAGAAAGGATTAGGGAAGCTCTTGGTACCAGACACTTAAAGATTCTGGAGTTGAGAAACTGATGATTCTATAACTACTAAGAAGTTGTACTGATCCCACATGGGCTTTTTGATCCGAGTATTCTGTAGGATTGGGGACAATGCAGAAAAAAATGGGGCTTATCAAGATGAGATTTCAAATATTGCTCTCCCGAGGAGGTGATCTACATGTGTGATTTCAACTTTTAATACATAGACTCTTTCTAGCACTGGAGACATGAAAGAAATCTTGAGATGTGTTAGAGGACTCCACACTCCTCGTAACTAGCTTGCTTACAAGCTGCATGACCTCCATCCAGGACTGCACCTATGGCCATGAAGATCAAATCTCACACAACACCAGGCTGTGCCATCCCTGTAGACAACAACGCCAGCAGCTCCCACTGGAGCTGTGAAGCGTGACAGGGAGATTTTACCTCTCTGATAAATTCCCTCATTTGTAGAGACAATGTCTCATTCACAGGACATGGGGAAAATAAAACTGGACAAGTGGGTGAATTAGGCCATTTTCCTGTCCTCAACACAAAGCCCAATCCTGACCTCTTAACCTTTAAGGCTTGAGACTCAGAACCTGGTAGAAGGAGAGTCTCCCCTGCCCATTCCTTACCCACGTCTACCTCATCTCCTTCTCACTCTCTGGCATGTACCCTGGCTGTTGCCATCATGAACTACGCTCTCTTTTCTCCATGTATGTATATGTGTGTGTCTTTTTCTAAAAAATTGTTTTTATTTTATACTACTCAAGCTTTGTGGAATAACTGATGAAGAAAAATTATATATATTTACATCATACAATATGATATACATATGTGTATGTATATGTGTGTATACACACATCTATATATAAACCACACTCTGTGGTTTACATATATATACATTTATTTATATTATATATATATATATATGTATATATACACATACACACCACATTGTATATAAAAAAAAACACATTTTCTTTATTCATTCACCCACTGATGGACATTTAGGTTGGTTTCATATCTTGGGTATTGTGAATAATGCACAATGAATACAGGGGTACAGATATTTCTTCAACATACAGATTTTATTTACCTATTTTTGGGTATATATCCCAAAGTAGGATTGCCAGATCAAAAGAGTTAATTTTTTAAGGAACTACCATACTGTTTTCCACAATGGCTGTAGCAATCTACATTCCCATCAACAGTGTACAAGGATTCCCTTTTTTCCATATGCTTGACAATATCTATTGTCTTTCATCTTTTTGATAATATCCATTTTTTTAATATTTTTTGAAAGAAAGAAAGACAAAAGAAGAAGGAAAGAAAGACTGAAAGAAAGAAAGAAAAAAAGAATGTAAGAGAGAAAGAAAGAGGAAGAGAAAGAGGGAGAGAGAACGGAATTCTTGTTCTATTGCCCAGGCTAGAATGCAGTCTAAAAATGGGTATTGAAAACCTCTTTTATGCCAATAATTGTGCTTAACTATAGAGACAGGAAGGAATAAGGGATTAAAAAAACAAACAAGCAGCCAACCAATATTTTATTTAAACCTGTGAAATGCTATGCAATTGCTGAGGAGTGATTTACTTCCAATTATGTGGTCACTTTTAAAAAAGGTGTAATGTGATACTGAGAAAAATGTATGTTTTGTGGATTTGGGGTGGAGAGTTCTGTAAATAATTGTTAAGTTTACTTGTTCCAGATCTGAGTTCAAGTCCTGGATATCCTTGTTAATTTTCTATCTCATTGATCTGTCTAATATTGACAGTATAATGTTAAAGTCTCCCACTATTACTGTGTGGGGGTCTAAGTCTCTTTGTAAGTCATGAAGAACCTGCCTTATGTATCTGGGTGTTCCTGTATTGGGTGCATATATATTTAGGATCGTTAGCTCTTCTTGTTGCATTGATCCTTTCACCAC
>CAUYLG010016070.1:0-76430 GCA_963573385.1 Cacajao melanocephalus
TCAGTAGTGCATTCTACCATCAGTGATTACTACAATCAACGCTTTACACATAATCCAGTTCACCTGGATGCACTCGATGTTGTGGTGGACACTTGCAACCTCCCAAGCCTAAGCCAGGAAGAATTTGAAATCTGAATAGACCAATAACAAGGGTTGAAGTTGAGGCAGTAATTAATAACCTACCAACCAAAAAAGCCCAGGTCCAGATGGGATCACAGCCGAACTATACCAGACATACAAGGAGGAGCTGGTACCACTCCTTCTGAAACTATTCCAAACAAACAAACAAAAAACAGGGAATCCTTCCAAAATCATTTTATGAGATCAACAACATCCTTATACCAAAACCCAGCAGAGACTCAACAAGAAAAGAAAACTTTGGGTCCATACCATGATGAACATAGATGCAAAAATCAGCAATAAAATACTTGCAACAACACATCAAAAAGCTTATCCATCATGATCAAGTAGGCTTCATCCTGGGGATGCAAGGCTGGTTCAACATAAGCAAGTCTATAAACATAATCCACCACATAAACAGAACCAAAGACAAAAACCACATGATTATCTCAATAGATGCAGAGAAGGCTTTCAACAAAATTCAACAGCACTTTATGCTAAAAACTCTCAATAAACTAGGTATCGAAGGAATGTATCCCAAAAATAATAAAAACTATTTACAACAAACCCATAGCCAATATCATATTGAATGGACAAAAACTGGAAGCATTCCCTTTGAAATCTGGCATTAGACAAGGATGTCCTCTCTCACCACTCCTATTCCATACAGTATTGGAAGTTCTAGCCAGTGCAATCAGGCAAGAAAAAGAAATAAAGGATATGCAATTAGGAAAGAAAAAGTCAAATTGTCTCTATTAGCAGATGACATGATTGTATGTTTAGAAGACCCCATCATCTCAGTCGAAAATCTCCTGAAACTGGTAAGCAACTTCAGCAAAGTCACAGGATGCAAAATCAATGTGCAGAAACCAAAAGCATTCCTATTCACCAACAACAGACAAACAGAGAGCCAAATCAAGAGCAAACTGTGATAGGAAGAATCAATATTGTGAAAATGGCCATACTGCCCAAAGTAATTTATAGATTCAACGCTATCCCCATCAAGCTACCAATGACCTTCTTCAAAGAACTGGAAAAAAACAATTTAAACTTCATATGGAACCAAAACAGAGCCCGAATAGCAAAGAGAATCCTCAGCAAAAAGAACAAGCTGGAGGCATCACACTACCTGACTTCAAACTATCCTACAAGGCCACAATAATCAAAACAGCATGGTACTGGTACCAAAACAGAGATATAGACCAATGGAACAGAAAAGAGGCCTTGGAGGCAATGCCACACATCTACAACCATCTGATCTTTGACAATTCTGACAAAAACAAGCAATGGGGAAAGGATTCCCTCTTTAATAAATGGTGTTGGGAAAATTGGCTAGCCATGTGCAGAAAGCTGAAACTGGACCCCTTCCTGACACCTTACACTAAAATTAACTCTAGATGAATTAAAGGCTTAAACATAAGACTTAACACCACAAAAGCCCTAGAATAAAACCTAGGCAAAACCATTTAGGACATAGGCATAGGCAAGGACTTCATCACTAAAACACCAAAAGCATTGGCAACAAAAGCCAAAATAGATAAATTGAGTCTAATTAAACCTCAGAGTTCCTGTATAGCTAAAGAAACAATAATTAGAGTGAACTGGCAAGCAACAGAATGGGAAACAAATTTTGCAATCTACCCATCTGGTAAAGGGCTAATGTCTAGAATCTACAAGGAACTAAAACAATTTACAAGAAGAAAACAAACAAACCCATTCAAAAGTAGGCGAAGGATAAGAACAGACACTTTTCAAAAGAAGACACATATGAGGCCAACAAACATGAAAAAATGCTCGTCATCACTGGTCATTAAGAAAATGCAAATCAAAACCACACTGAGGTACCATATCACACCAGTTAGAATGGTGATCATTAAAAAATCATGAGACAATAGATGCTGGAGAGAATGTGGAGAAATAGGAATACTTTTACACTGTTGGTGGGAGTGTAAATTAGTTCAACCATTGTGGAAGACAGTGTGGAGATTCTTCATGGATCTAGAAATAGAAATACCATTTGACCCAGCAATCCCATTACTGGGTATATACTCAGAGGATTATAAATAGTTCTATTATAAAGACACATGCACATGTATGTTCATTGTTGCACTGTTTACAAAAGCAAAGTCCTGGGAGCAACCCAAATGCCCATAGATGTAGGACGGGACAAAGAAAATATGGCACATATACACCATTGAATACAATGCAGCCATAAAAAATGATGAGTTCGTGTCCTTTGTAGGGATATGGATGAATCTGGAAACCATCATTCTCAGCAAACTAACACAAGCACAGAAAATCAAACACTGAATGTTCTCACTTACAAATGGGTTGAACAATGAGAACACATGGACACACAGAGGGGAGCATCACACACTGGGGTCTCTTTCGGGGGGTTGTGGGAGGGACAGCGGGGGATGGGGAGGTTGGGAAGAGATAACATGGGGAGAAATGCCAGATGTAGGTGACAGAATGGAGGCAGCAAACCACCTTGCTGTGTATGTACCTATGGGAGAATCCTGCATGATCTGCACAAGTACCCCAGAACCTAAAGTACAGTAAAAATAAAAAAGAAAGAAAATGGCAGATGACAAAACATATAGAAAAAAGTATCATAATCATGGATCAGAATTAATATCAATAAAATGACCATCTACCCAAAACATTGTATAAATTTAATTCAATCTCAATCAAAATACTAATTTCCTTTTTCACAGGATTACAAAGCACAATTCTAAAATTCATATGAAGCAAAAAATAGCTCAAATAGCCAAAACGATCCTAAGCAAAAAGAACAAAGTTAGAAGTATTACATTATTTGACCTCAAATTAGACGTTATGGATATAGCAAACTAAACAGCATGGTACTATTACAAAAATAGACACATGGATCAAGGCAACAGGATACAGAACCTGGAAATAAAGCCACATAATTAGAACCAACTAATCTTCAACAATGTTGACAAAAATGTACTTTGGGGAAAGAGCACTCAACTCAATAAATGGTCTTTGGAAAATTTAATCACCATATGCAGAAGAATAACGCTGGACTTCTCTCTCTTACAGTATTCAAAAATCAATTCAAGATGAATTAAAAACTTAAATGTATAACCTGAAATGATAAAAATACTAAAAACAAAAACCTATAGAGAACTGTTCTGGACATTGCTCCAGGCAAATAATTCATGAGTAACACGTTAAAAGCATAGGCAACAAAAACAAGAAACATACATGTGAGACTGAATTAAAATAAAATAACTTCTACACAGGAAAATAAATAACCAAAAGAAGAAACTTTGTTTACTTTTAGAGTTACTTGGTTTCTGTTGTTGCAATGGATGAGTTGTGTATGTATTCTGGATATTATTTTCTTATCAGATTGTTGATATGCAGATTTTTCTCCCATTCTGTAGATTGCCTTTTCACTCAGTTCCAGACTTGTTCTTTTTGCTTAGAGTTGCTTTAGCTACTTAAGTTTTTTTTCTTGTTTTCATATAAATTGTTTTTTTGTTTCTTTTTGTTTCTTTTTTTTCTTTTTTGCTGATACTGTGAATAACCTGCAGAATAGGAGGAAATGTTTGTGAGGTATGCATCAGATAGCAGACTAATATTCAGAATTTACAAGAAACTCAAATCATCAACAACAAGAAACAAATAATTTCATTTAAAAATAAGCAGAAAACATGAATAGACATCCTTCAAAAGAAGACATACGAAGGGGTAACAAGCACATAAAAATGCTGAATATCTTTAATCATCAGATAATAAATATTAAAACAATAATGAGATATAATTTTACTTTAGAATTACTATCATTAAAAAGGCAAAAAATATTAGATGTTAGTGAAAATGTAAAGAAAAGGGAACACTTACACATTGTTCATGAAAATGTAAATTAGTAAAACTTATGTAGAAAGCAATATGTAGATTTCTCAAAGAACTAAAAATAAAACTGCCACTTGATTCTGCAATTTCTCTACTGGGTATTTACCTAAATGACAATAACTATAAATTGTTATATAAAAATACACTGCATTTATATGTTTATCATAGCACTATTCATAATTGAAAAAATATGGAATCAACCTATGTGTACATCAATGAATGGTTGGATAGAGAAAATTTTAAATATATATACATATATATATAATGAAACATAATTCGGCTATTAAAAAGAGTAAAATCATTTACTCTGCAGCAACATGGATAGAACTGGGGACCATTATTACAGGTGAAACAACTCAGAAACAGAAAGTTAAATACCACATGTTCTCATATATTAGTGCATTTAAATATTGTATACACATGAACATAGAGTGTTGAGTAATAGATGTTAGAGACTTGAAAGAGTGGGGCGGTGTGGTGAGGGTGACAGACCATAAATTACTTAATTGGTACAATGTCCATTATTCAGGTGGTAGTTACACTTAAAAGCTTATACTTCATTATGACATGATATACTAATTTAACAAAATGGCACTTGTACCTCTTAAATTTATCCAAATAAAAAGTTAAAAAAAAGATTCAAGTTATACCAAGTACTTTTTCTGTTCACTAGAAATAAATAGAGATAAATAACAGAGGGGAAATATAAAAATATACAAATTGAGGAAAGTAAACACACTCTTTGAACAGTCAACAGGCCAAAGAATTGAAAAGGGAAATTACAAAATATCTTGAGACATTTATGGGTTTTTTTCCAAGATGGCAGATTAGAAGCTTTGGCATGCCTCAGCCAATTATAAATAGGAAGATAGTGCATAAGATCAATTCCATGAGCTTTAATTCAAGTAGGAAATGGAAATCCACTGAAATTATAAAGGACACTTCAGATCCCAGGGAGGAGAATGACAGCAAACAGACTCTGACGGTCTCCAGTTGATAAAAATGAGTGAATCCCCAATATGTGAGAAAGGCGGAGAGCCTCCATTTGTCAATCACTTTTTCACTGGGGATCTGATCAACTCTGACTGAGGGAGAAAATTTAGTTTCTTCCAAGCCCTAGAGCTAACTTGAGGAGAAGTTTGGAGATGCTGTCAGGGAAAGATAACAGGAAAAGCTACAGACATTTGTCCAGACCCAGGAGCAAAAACAGGATGCCATTTTTAATCTGGGGACACACAAAGTCAGACATACTTTGGCAAAATAGCAGCATGGCTGCAAAGGAATTTTAGTCTTGGGACAGACATTGGAGCACCTGCTTTGGAATAGGGTAGGGGCCTACACAGCCAGAACGTGAAAAGCACCTTATCAGTAGGTGCTGAAATTGTGCTCTTTCCTGTCACAAGCCCAGAGCAAGAGGAGAGCAGCCATAGCTGCAGTTTCTGCTGGGATGCAAAACTTGCAGCCAGGGCCAGTTTGGTGTCCTGAAACCGGTCTGTGTATACCATTGCCCAGTGCCCAAGTCAACTCCCCTGAGATTGTGGTGCAGCAGGACCCCCTCCACTTGATCCTGAGGCAGAAATTCAGGCTTTTGTAGCACTCATTTAACTGGTACTGCAGTCTGATCTGCTCCAACCTTTCTGGCTATAAATCATGGTGAAGTGAGGGTGCTCTATGCTTATTGCCCAGGAAGATCTACAGACATCCAGGGCATCTACTTGACTTGATTTACAGACTAACCCTCCCAACCCTTCCTTAAAATAGATCATGGTGCAGGGAGGCCTCCTTCACTTAATGCCCAAGCAGATCTCCAGGCATCCATCACACCTATATCCCTGACTCAGCAGTTTGACCCACCCCACTTTCTGTGCAGATCCTGGTGCAGAGAGGGCCTCTCTGCTTTATGTCCAGACAGATCTCCAGGCATTTACTGCACCCACTTGTCTGGTTCAGCAGCCTAAGATGCTCTACCTTTTCTGGACATAAGTTGTAGCCCTGTGAGGCTGTCTCTGCTCCACACCCAGGCAGATTTCTAGGCATTCAAAGCACCAGCTTGCCTGGGTCAGCAGCCTAAGCCACCCCACCCTTTCTGTACAGAAATTCAGGTACAGGGGGGCCTTTCCTATTACATGCTCAGGCAGATTTTCAGGCATTGGAGCACCTACTTGATTGAAACAGTAGCCTTAGCGGCCCCCACCTTCTTGTGCAGAGATCTTGGTGTAAAGAAATCCTCTCTATTCCACATCGAGGCCAATCTATAGGGACCTGGAGCACCCACTCTCCTAGATTAGGAGTTTAGGCCATGGCTCATTACTAGGCAGAGAACATGAGGCCAAGGTTTTTCAGATTCATGCTGAGGCACAACTTCGGAAAATTGGTGGCTACCCGCTGGATTCTCTCTCAGGGCTGGTGCTTGTACCTGCCATCATGAGACCCCTAGGAAGACATGCCCAGTGGGCTCCCAACCATTTTGGTCCTCAGACCACCAGGTTAATTAGGGAGCACAGACCAGTGTTCATTTCACAAATCAGCTTATTGCCTGAGGCAACAGTGAGCTTCTCCCAGTAAACAATAATCAAGAACACATCTAGTCATATTTGGTGCAGCAGCCTCTTACCTATTAGCACCATCTACTGGTTTGTAGGTCAAATGGCATAGCCCAATATAAAACGCACTGACAGAAGTGCACAGGGCTATAGAAGCAAAGCCAATGCAGACCCTAGTCAGCATCGTATAAAGTCAAATCCCCTAGGTACAGGAGGAAAGGGAAAGAGAAACAACTAATTATATTATAAGAAAAGAAAAAAAAAAGAAAAATTCTACTTGCACAAAAATAATTCAAAATTAGAAGTGTTAGAATGTCCAGATGAAAAGAAGCCAGCACAAGAATTCAGGAATCATGAAAAAGCTGAGTATATTGACACCAATAAGGGATTGTATTAGCTCTCCAGAAACAGTCCCCAACTGAAATAAATATGTCATCCTTTGTCCTTTTTTATACTGTCTTTGGTTTATAGTCAATGTTAAAGAAAAAAATCTCAAGAAGCTGGAGAAAAAGATTATATCATGTACAAAGAGAACCGAATCAGGCTAACAGCAGGCTTTTCAGCAGAAATTTTATGAGCCAGGAGATAGTAAGGGCTTATTTTAAGCATCCTTAAAGGAAAGAAATTCGAAACAATAATTTTCATAAGCAAAGGAGGAATAAAATATGTTCCTCCAGACAAGCAAATGCTAAAAGAATTTGCTACCACTAGACAATCCTCAGGAGAGATTTTTAAGAGAGTTATAAACATGAAAACAAGGAATAATACCTGCTGTCTGTAACAAAAATCTCACATAAGTACATATAGCCCACAGACTATATAAAGCAGTGGCACAATAGAAATGACAAAGCAACAAGCTAGCCACCTCATAATAGAATTAAAATCTCACGAATTAAATTTAACCTTGAATGTAAATGGTCTAATCACCACACGTAAAAGGCACACAGTGGAAAGTTGAATAAAAATATCTGCCTGCTGTCTTGAAGAGACCATCTTACATGTAAAGACACCCATAAATTGAACAGAAAAGGATGGGGAAAAATTTACCATACAAATGAAAAACCAAAAAAAGCAGGTATCACTACTCATATATAAGATAAATTTTAAACAAGCAGCAGTAAAAAAAAAAAGACAAAGAATGGCAGCACATAATTACATAGGGCTCAATTAAACAAGAAGACATAACTATTATAAATAAATATGCACTCAGCATTGGAAAATCCAAATTGCTAAAAATAGTACTCCTAGATCTACAGAAAGATTTGTACAGACAAACAATAGTGGGAGACTTCAACACCCCACTGACAAGAATAAGCAGACCATCAAGGAAGAAAACTAACAAAGAAATTCTGAAATTGAATTTGACACTTGAATAAATATACTTCATAGGCATCTAAAAAATACTCTACCCATCAACCACAAAATATGCATTTTTCTTATCTATATAGAGTGCATACTCCAAGATGGATCACATATTCAGGTATAAAGCAAGTCTCAATAAATATAACACAAATCAAAATTATAGCAACCATACTTTTGACAGCAATGAAATAAAAATAAAAGTCAACACCAAAAAGATCTGTCAAAACTACAGAAATAAATAAAAATTAAATAACTTGATACTGAATGCCTTCAGGGTAACCCATAAAGTTAAGAAATTAAAAAACACTGGGCTGCACATGGTGGGTCAAACCTTTAATCCCCACTTTGAGTGGCCAAGGTGCACAGATCACTTGAGATCAGGAGTTTGAAACTAGCTTGGTCAAAATAGGGAAATCACATCTCTACTAAAAATATAAAAATTAGTCAGGCATGGTGGCAGGTGTCTGTAATTTCAGCTACTGAAGAGGCTGATGTAGGAGAATCACTTGAACCTGGAAGGAAGAGGTTTCAGTGAGTGGAGATGTTGCCATTGCACTCCAACCTGAGCAACAGAGGAAGATTCCATCTCAAAATAAATAAATAAACAAACCAATAATTTTTTTAGTTAAATGAAAAGAGATGAGACACATCAAAATCTCTGAGATGCCGCAAAAGCACTGTTAAAAATAAAGTTTACAGTGCTAATTAATGACTTCCAAAAAGCAGAATTATTTCAAATTAATGAACTAACATCACACCTAGAGGAGCTAGAAAAACAGCAACAAAGTAAGATCAAAGCTAGCAGAAAAAATGAATAAAATCAGAGCGGACATGAATAAAATCAGAGCAGTCAAGAATACAATTGACATCCCCAAATCCATACAGTCTCAGTCAAATCAAAAGGTGATTTATTGAAGGAATAAACAAAATTGATAGATCAGTAGTTAGAATAGCAGTGAAAAAAAGACAGAAGTCACAAAAGAACAATCAGAAATAACAAGGGTGACATTACAATCAATACCACATAAAGGAAAAAGATTTTCTGAGACTATTATGAACATGTCTATGGACATAAACTGGAAAAGCTAGAGATAATGGAAAAATTCCTGGAAAAAATCTATCTCCCAAGATTGACTAAAGATAAATTGAAACCCTGAAAAGACCAATATTTAGTTCCAAAATTGAATCAGTAATATAGAACCTACCAATCAAATGAAAGCCCCAGACCAGATGAATTCACAGCCGAAAACTAGCAGATGTATGAAAAACTGGCACCAATTCTACTGACATTGTGGCAGAAAATTGAGGAAAGACTTCTTTTTAACTCACTCTATGAAGTACCACCCTTATAACAAACCTAGAAAAGGCACAGCAATAAAATAAAATTACAGGCAAATATTCCTGATAAACATAGACACAAAAATGCTCAACAAAGTACTATCAAACCTAATTCAAAAGCACATTGAAACATTAATTCACCATAATCAAGTAGGCTTTATTCCTATATGTAAATCAATATATAAAATTCATAGCATAAACTGAATTTTATATATATCTATATACATATTCAGTATATATAAAGATACATATGTATAAAATCTCAAGAGATGCAGAAAGAGTCTTCAATAAAATACAACTGATTTTATGATAAAAATCATCAAAAAACTAGGCACCAAAGGGACATACCTCCAAATAATAAGAGCCATCAGCCAACATTATACCAAATGGACAATTCCTGAAAGCATTCATTCCCCTTGAGAGCTATGACAAAACAAGGATTCTCAGTCTCATCACTCTTATTCAACATAATACTAGATGTACTAGCCACAACAATCAAGCAAGCTAAAAAATAAAATGCATACAAATAGGAAAAAAAGAAGCCAAACTGGCAAGAGTGGGGACCATGAGCATTTGAGCCACTTCTCCATGTAACTTCTTTGTCCCTTCAGGACCTGCTCGAGCCTGATTACGTACATACCACTTCCGTTTAATGATGAAATAATGCTGTGCATGACCCACTTTATGGCTAAATGGGTCAGAAAGCACCTAGTTCGTGATAGTCAGTTAAGGTTGCATGGTGACTTGATGACCCATAATCAAATGTTCAGTTTCCACCAAAGCCCAGTAACAGGCCAAGAGCTCTCTTTCCAAAGGAGAGTAGTTATCTGTAGAAAATTGCAGGGCCTTGCTCAAAAATTTTAGAGGGCTCCACTGTGATTCACTTATGGGGGCCTGTCAGAGACTCCATATAGCATCCCTATCTCCCACTGACACCTTAAGCACCAGTGTATCTGCTGGGTCACATGGCCCAAGTAGCAGAGCAGCTTGCACAGCCGCCTCAACCTGTTGCAGAGCCTTCTCCTGTTCTGGACGCCACTCAAAACTGGCAGCTTTTTGGATCACGCAATAAGTGGGCTGGAGTAACACACCCAAATAAAAATGTGTTGCCTCCAGAATTCAAATAGGCCCACGAGGCACTGTGCCTTTTTCTTGATTGTAGGAGGTGCTGAATGCAGCAACTTATTCTTCATCTTAAGAGGAACATCTCCACAAGCCCCACACCAATGGACTCCTAGAAATGTTACTGTGGTAGAAACTTCCTGAATTTTAGTTGGATTTATTTCCTATTCTCTGGCATGCAAATGTCTCAACAAGAAGTGCAGTATGTTTGCTACTTCTTGCTCACTGGATCCAATTAGCATAGTGTTATCAATGTAATGAACCAGTGTAATATCTTGTGGAAGCAAAAAGCAATCCAGGTCTCTGAACAAGATTATGACACAGAACTGAAGAGTTGATATACCTCCGAGGTAGAACAGTAAAGATATATTGCTGTCCTTGCCAGCTGAAGTCAAATTGCTTCTGGTCAGCCTTACTGACAGGAATGGAGAAACAGGCATTTGCCAAATCAATGGCTGCATACTAGGTACCAGGAGATGTGTTAATTTGCTCAAGCAATGAAACCACATCTGGTACAGCAGCTGCAATTAGAGTTACCACTTGGTTAAGCTTATGGTAATCTACTGTTATTCTCCAAGATCCATCTGTCTTCTGAACAGGCCACATCATAGGAGAGTTGAATGAAGATGACCACCCCTGAATCTTTTAAATGCTTGATGACTGCACTAATCTCTACAATCCAGAGATGTGATATTGTTTTTGATTTATGAGTTTTATAGGTAGATGCAGTCTTAATGATTTCCATTTGGCCTTCCCCACCATAATAGTCCTCACCCTACCAGTCAGGGAGCCAATGTGAGTGTTCTGCCAGATGCTAAGTATGTCTGTCCCAATTATGCATTCTGACACTGGTGAAATGACCACAGGATTAGTCTGCGGACCCAGTGGACTCACTGTAAGTCAGACCTGAGCTAAAACTCCATTAATTACCTGACGTCCATAAGCCCCCACTTTAACTGGAGGACTACAATGACGTTTTGGGTCCCCTGGAATCAATGCCAGCTGAGAGCAAGTGTTCAGTAGTCCTCAAAATATCTGACCATTTTTTTTCCCTAATGTACAGATACCCTGGTAAAAGGTTGGAGGTCTCCTTGGGGAAAGAAGAGAGAAAGATTAACAGCATAAATTGTCAGTAGTGTAGTGGGGTCCTTCCTCAAGGGGACCTGGCCTTTTCTGCATTCAAGAGGTTCTGGATTTGTAAACTGACTGGCTCAACTCTGGAAATTGATTCAGGGGCCATGATTCACAGTTTTTATAATTTAAATTAGTCTTCTGTCCACTAGACCTGGAATATTTCTGCTTATATAAATTAAGTAGGAAAGCAGTGGGTTTTCTTCAACTTCACTTCTAGGAACACTGTGATTAATTAGCCAATGGCAGAGCTCTACATGAGTCAGAATATCCTGTCAGCTGCTTTGTCTCTGCTGTCTATTACAGTAGCTATGCCTGCATTGCCTTTGACAGTTGAATGCTGCCACTTGGCTCCTGCCACCTTGGGATCAAATTATTCCTATTGAATTTAAATTATTCCCATTGCATTGCATTTAAATTTTGTAGTTGTAATTTTTGTAATCGACATGCTAACATCACAATTAAAAGAACTAAAGGAGCAAGAACAAACAAACTCAAAAGCTAGCAGAAGTCAAGAAATAACTAACATCAGCGCAGAACTGAAGGGGATAGAGACACGAAAAAATCTTCAGAAAAATCAATGAATCCAGGAGCTGGTTTTTTGAAAAGGTCAATAAAATGGATGGACTACTAGCCAGACTAATAAAGAAGAAAAGAGAGAAGACTCAAATATATGCAATAAAAATGATAAAGGGGATATCACCACCAATCCCACAGAAATACAAACTATCATCAGAGAATACTATAAACACCTCTATGCAAATAAACCAGTAAATCTAGAAGAAATGAATGAATTCCTGGACACCTCCACCCTCCCAAGACAAAACCAGGAAGAAATTGAATCCCTGGATAGACCAATAATAAAGGTCTGAAATTGAGGCAGCAATTAATAGAGTACCAACCAAAAAAATTCCAGGCCCAGATGGGTTCACAGCCAAATTCTACCAGAGGCACAAGGAGCAGCTGGTACCGTTTCTTCTGAAACTATTCTGAACAATTCAAAAAGAGGGAATCCTCCCTAACTCATTTAATGAAGCCAGCATCATCCTGATACCAAAACCTGGCAGAGACACAACTAAACTAGAAAGTTTCAGGCCAATATCCATCATGAACATGGATGCAAAAATAATCAATAAAATACTGCAAACCAAATCCAACAGCATATCAAAAAGCTTATCCATCACAATCAAGTCAGTTTTATTTCTGGGATGCAAGCCTGGTTCAACATACACAAATCAATAAACTTAATCCATCACATAAACAGAACCAAAGACAAAAACACGGTAATCTTAATAGATGCAAAGAAGGCCTTTGATGAAATTAAAAAGCCCTTTGTGCTAAAAAAAAAAACTCTCAATAAAGTAAGTATTGATGGAACGTATCTCAAAATAATAGGAGCTATTTATGACAAACCCACAGTTAATATGATACTCAATGAGGAAAATAATGAAAGCATTCCCCTTGAAAACTGACACAAGAAAAGGGTGCCCTCTCTCACCACTCCTATTCAACATAGTATTGGAAGTTCTATCCAGGAAAATCAAGCAAGAAAAAGAAATAAAGGATATTCGGTTAAAATAAGAGGAAGTTAAATTGTCTCTATTTGCAGACGACATGATTTTATATTCAGAACACCTCATTCTCTTAGCCCAAAATCTCCTTAAGCTGGTAAGCAACTGCAGCAAAGTCTCAGGATAAAAAAATCAATGTGCAAAATTAAAAGCATTTCTATACACCAATATAGACTAACAGTGAGCAGAACTATGAGTGAGCTCCCATTCATAATTGCTACAAATAGAATAAAATGCCTATGAATACAACTAAAAAGAGAAGGGAAGGACCTCTTCAAGGAGAACTACAAACCACTGCTCAAGAAAATAAGAGAGGACACAAACAGATGGAAAAACCTTCCATGTTCATGGTTAGAAAGAATCAATATCGTGAAAAGTGCCATACTGTCCAAAGTAATTTATAGATTCAATGCTATTCCCATCAAGGTACCATTGACTTTCTTCACAGAACTGGAAAAAAATCCACCTTAAATTTCATATGGAACCAAAAAAGGGCCTGCATAGCCAAGACAATCCTAAGGGAAAAAAAATAAAAATGAAAATAACAAAGCTGGAGGCCTCATGCTACCTGACTTCAAACTACATTACAAGGCTACCGTAATCAATACAGCATGGTACTTGTGCCAAAACAAAGATATAGACCAATGAAACAGAACAGAGGGTTCAGAAATTGTGACTCACATCTACAACCATCTGATCTTTGACAAACCTGACAAAAACAAGCAATGGGGAAAGGATTCTCTACTTAATAAATGGTGTTGGGAAAACTGGCTAGCCATATGCGGAAAGCTGAAACTGGATCGCTTCCTTACACCTTATACAAAAATTTAACTCAAGATGGATTAGATTTAAATATAAGACTCAAAACCATAAAAACCCTAGAAGAAAACCTAGGCAATACTATTCAGGAACATAGGCATGGGCAAGTACTTCATGACTAAAACAGCAAAAGCAATGGCAACAAAAGCCAAACTAGACAAATGGGATCTAAATAAACCAAAGAGCTTCTGCACAGAAAAAGAAACTATCATCAGAGTGAACAGGCAACCTACATAAAGGGAGAAAAATTTTGCAATCTACCCATCTTACAAAGGACTAATATTTAGAATCTGCAAATAACTAAACTTACAAGAAAAAAACAACCCCATCAAAAAGTGGGTGAAGGATATGAACAGACACTTCTCAAAAAGAGACATTTATGCAGCCTACAAACATGTGAAAAAAAATCTCACAATCACTAGTCATTAGAGAAAATTAATTTCTCATTAGAGAAATGCAAATCAAAACCTCAGTGAGATGCCAGTTAGAATGGCGATCATTAAAAAATCAGATGCTGGAGATGTGGAGAAATAGGAATGCTTTTACACTGTTTTTGGGAGTGTGAATTTGTTCAACCATTGTGGAAGACAGTGTGGTGATTCCTCAAGTATCTAGAACTAGAAATACCATTTGACCCAGCAATCCCATAACTGGGTATATACCCAAAGGATTATAAATCATTCTATTATAAAGACACATGTACACGTATGTTTACTGCGGCACTGTTCACATTAGCAAAGACAAACTAACCCAAATGTCCATCAATTATAGACTAAATAAGAAAATGTGGCATGTATATACCATGGAATACTATGCAGCCATAAAAAAGGATGAGTTTATGTCCTTTGCAGGGACATGGATAAAGCTGGAAACCATCATTCTCAGCAAACTAACACAAGAACAGAAAACCCAACACCACATGTGCTCACTCATAAGTGGGAGTTGAACAATGAGAACACATGGACACAAGGAGGGGAATATCACACACTGTTGCCGCTCGTTGTGTGGGGGGCTGAGGGAGGGATAGCATTAGGAGAAATACCTAATGCAGATGACGGGATGATAGATGCAGCAAACCACCATGGTACCTGTATACCTATGTAACAAATCTACATGTTCTGCAAATGTACCCCAGAACTTAAAGTATAATAGAAAAGTTAATTAATGAAAAACTATTAATTACTTTTTCTCCTTGGCTAGATATATGGTCACTGTTATCTAAAACACATATGGACAATATTACCTGTATACATCCCTACCTGCCCTGAAAGTTTTATTTCTATAATGAATAATTCACATTTACGTGTTTTTTTTTATACCAATTAGCTGTTGATAACTTGCTCTAACACAACTTTGTACATAATAAGAGTTGTTTTAAGGTTTGGGTGAAATGTTTTTACAGATTTGTCAATAGTAATTTAATAGATAGTGTACTTTTGCTGAATTTACACATCCAAGACTAAGATGTGTTCAAGTTATTTCATGGGAATGTCACTATGAATGTATGAAAAGGTTTCAGGGGAGAAAAACTTGAAAATTAAAAAATGTAGTAAGCTACCACTGCTCTTTTTAGAGGGAAATTTATATTTATATTGTTCTATTTCCCTTTCAGCACATATATCTCTTTTACAAATATACACACATAAACATATCTGTGTGCACACAAGCACATTCAAAGCAAGTGTTAAAATAGGCTGATATGAAATAATTAAATATTTAATAAACCAACCAGGTAGATTCAATCAATGAATGCTTAACTAATTCAGTTCAAATTTTAAAAAGTTGAGTGTGAATACATCCAAAATTTAAGAATAAATTTCAAAAGCCCCTGTGCACTTTAAAATATGACTACTCTGTCTTGGCCCTTTAAATTTCTTTTATTTACAATCCCTTTATGATGTCATCACTCAACATCACTCACCAGTTTCAAGTTGCTATGCTCCAGTCCAGGCAACATATAGGCAGGGGAAATGTCTCTTCCAAGGTTGTAAGTCCTCTTTTTAATACTTTTCAGTATTTTAAATAACAAATGTGCTCAATATGGTTACAAATGTATATGTTTAACTGTAAAGAATGTTTCTTTCATATTCATTTTATTTATAAATTAAAATTTGTATTTTAAACAGAGATATGAAATTTTCATTAATATCTTAGATATTTTGCTTTGAAATTTCACTAGTACAATCTTTTTTTAAACAAAATAGCTGTGAATCTTGACTATTTTATCTCTCTGGGTCTCAGTTTCTTACAACTACATCTTGTTTTAGGAATCATGGAAAGAATAAATTTATGTGAAGTCACTTTAAAATGTAAAGCAGGATATAATGCAGTAAGACTTTGTATGCTAGTTTGGTAAACTTAATTGTACATGTAAGCAAAATTAGACCATTCTATTTTTCTGATAAAAACATTATTATTTCCAATAAAGTATAGTATGTTTATTTTTAAAGGCATCAACTAGAAGATAAAGTATTCATATGGGATTAAACTGTTATTCTGACGTGTTTAGTTGCTGTAGTGTTGTATTTATTTTCAAAGTCAATCTCCTTTTAAAGAATATTGCTGAATGTAATTTAAAAATTAAGATAATGTAACCTATGCTAACTTACATCTACCAGATAATATCTGATGTATATTAAGTTTAACTATATTATATTGCCAATAATAAAAAATTTTGACCTACAAAAATGGAAATTTCTTATGATACAACCTAATACAAAATGCTTGTAAAGTCTTTAAGAAAAATACAATTAATGTGGAATAAAAATATGGGATATATGATGAAGCAATTTATAGGAAAAAATATTAATTTCCAGTAAATATTAAAAAGTGTACAACCTCAATAATAAAAAGAAAATTTAGAAAATATTTAACTCAGAAATTCAAATTTTGGAGAATTATTCACAAAACGGAATTACAGACATTTTCCCTCTTTAAATGATACATGTCTGTAATATTCTTATTTTTCTATTAGTGTGTATTACTTTTAGAAAATGAAAATTAAAGAAAATTTGAAAGAAAGAGAGTGATTTGATCTAGAAATTAAAATTGGGCTCCCCAAATTGAGCTTCTCAAGTCACCAGCACTTTTACAGACATTTCTAGTTTGATGCTGCCTACATCTGAGCATCCCTCTTAGGTCACAATGACCTCTGGTTTATGTCACCATTAGGCATTATGTCTTTGAAACTCCCTGTCATCAGCAACATCCTCTATGTCCTCCTCTGCCTCCTATCTGAATGATAACTTTGTCCTCTTGCAATATCTGAAACCCGAGTCTCTTTCAAATTCATTGCTTTTCCTACAGCCTTCAAGAAGGGATGATGTTTTCCTTCCTACACCCTCTCCTACCACTGAACCTAAAAATGCAGTAGATGTCTGCTTTCTTCCCCAATGCTATTTCCAGGTCATTCTCTTTTCTTCCCAAAATAGCCAACTTTGAATCTCATTTCATCAGTTTATATCACCTGTGACCTTTCTTGTCTTATTCATCACCTGACTCCTAGTACTCTACTTCATGTCGTGATGATTTTCCATCCGGCTATCACTTTCTCCAAAAGTACCTTTGTCTTAATTCCTGGTAATTTTACTATTAGATGATCAATCTTATATCTAAAATTTTAATTATTTGACTTTCTCTTCTTCAGTTATTTTGTCTTACATCCAATTTTACTGGTTTACACTTGCACATATCCCTCCAGAATCTCAACTTCAAACATTTCGCTCTCCAATTGATACCTCAGGTACCTCTAAAAACCCCATTACAACAATTCTTCTACTTCTAAGACTAATCACTGATTCTACTACCTTTTCCCTGTAACTGACTTAGGACCTTCTTGTGGCTTTTCTTGTTGCCCATCATAAATCCTTACCTATCTTAGATTTTTACAGATTCACGGTGAATTAGCACAAATATCTCCTTGCATACATCCTCAGCTCCCTTTACCCCACTCTCCTTTTTGACATCTCCACTGAACACAAAACTTAATTTTTAATAAATTTAAACCTCTAATTATGCCACACACCTTTGCAAGATAAATATGCATGAGAAAAAAATGTGTACCCATAATAATTCTTTTTGATTTAAATATAAAATGGCAAACTTCAAGTGGGCCATTAATGCTACGTGGTAATTACATTTCTCCACAAGAAAATATACGAGTCTGCATTCATCTTTACTCCAATACTCCGCCATCCAACCTGATAGAGCAGATGCTTTCTTCTTGCTACGATTGAACTCCACTAACTAGGCATACTAGCTTCCTAAGGCTCCTTTAAGAACTACCAGAAACTGAGTGGTTTAAACTATCATATATTGTCTCACAGTTCTGGAGAGTACAAGTCCAAAATCAAGGTGTCAGCAAGATTGACTTATTCTGGAGGTTCTAAGGGAGACTCTGTTCCATGCCTCTCTCTCCTAGTTTCTGGCAGTTTTTGGCAGTACCTGGTATTTTGTGGCTTGTAGATGCATTACATCAATCTCTGCCTCCATTATTACATGACATCTACTTTTTGTCTGTCTGTTTCTCCCTTTGTTCTTATAAGAAAACATTTTTTTTTCTTATGAGAACACTCATCACTAGCTTAGGGCACAACTTAATTCAGTATGATCTCATTTTTGTTTGATTACAGCTGCAAAGATCCAATTCCAAATAAAGTAATATTCACAAGTACCAGATGTTAGAACTTGAATATAAATTTTGGGGACATAATTCAACTCATAGCACAGGATTGAATTTTATTTACTGTTTATGCATGTAGCCTTTTTTGTTAACTCATTTTCTTCTATGTCATCATTTTTTCTTTACTCTTTGTAGATTTGTCTCATCAGTGTTTAAAGAAAGTAGTAACTCCTACCACTTAAAAAATCCCTTTTCCACTTAAAAAGTCCCTTTTCCTTCACAGCCTCTTCCAGCTTGCACCTCATTTTCTGTAAGGTTTATATAGTAAAGCTCTTGGAAAAAATTATTTATCTTAGTTATCTCCACTTCCTATTCTCCAATTAACAATCTCTTTCTAAACTAGATATTAATTGAAAAGCTGCATGCATATGTACGGTAGATAATTAAAAAATACAAAAGAGTTGGCAAAATTCACTCCCCCATACTAGATTCCCAGAACATTACTGGAGATAATCACTATTATTACTAGGTTTCTTTTCTCTCCCAAACTTACTTCAAATTTTGTCCTTACCATTCCATGGAAACAAAGTTCTCCAAAGGCTTTCACATTTACAACTCCACTAACAGCACTTGATACAATTGAGCCCCTTCATGAAATATTCTTCTCTTGGCTCTCCTGTCACTTTGCTTTCTTGGTTTCCCTTCTATCCTATTATCCGTTTATTCTCAGCCTCTGTAGCTGATTTCTCATCATCTCTTCAATCTTTAAATGTTGAATAGCCCAAAAACTTAGTCCTCGGACCTCTTTTTTTTTTCCTATTAACAAACTTTTAGTATATAATATCAACCAGTCCAATGATTTTATATGCCATCTAAATGTTGATGAATTCTAAATTTATATCTCTGTTCCAGACCACATCTCTAATTTTCAGGTTTATATGTACTACTTTTTTGACAATTCCATTTAGATGTCTAATAAATATCTCAAACTTAATATGTGCAAAACAAAATCCTTGTTTTATACCCCTTCTATATCTGCTCATCTATAAATATTCTGCATCTCAGAAATTGGGACTGCTATTCAAGCAGTTGTTTAAGCAAACATACACATGCATGCATACACACACACGCACACACACAATCAACATGCCTTTGGTGTCATCATTGATTGCCATCTTTCTCTAGCAGTGAACATCCAGTACAAATTCTATAGGGCTTACTTTTAAAATGTATCTATAATTTAGTCTCAACATCAATTCTGCCACCAAATCTAAACCATTTTGATCTCTTATTTAGATTATTACAATAACCTCTGTGCTTGTTACTTTGATTAGTTTCTTAATGCCTCTGTAACAAATTACCGTATACTTTGTGATTAAAATAGTAGAAATTTAATTTCTTACATTTCTGGAAGACATAAGTACAAAATGAATCATTGAGAGCTAAAATCAAGTTATTAGAAGGGCTGACTCTTTCTGAAGGCATCAGAAGAGATTGTATTCTTTGCCTCTTTTAGCTTCTTGTGGCTGCTAGCATTTCTTGGCTTTTTGACTGTATCACTCTAATCTCTGTGATGTCGTCACATTGCATTTCTTCTGTAGTCAAGTCTTATTTTACCTATTTTTTATACTCACAATTCTAATAACACTTAGGACCCAACTGGATAATCCAAGATTATCTCCCCAACTCAAGATCCTTGACTTAATCACACCTGCAAATTGTGTTTTGCCAGTAAGGTAAGATTCACAACCTCCAGGGATTAGAAAATTGTTATCTTTAGGGTATAAGTTCTGTTCTTCACACAACTGTAGAAAACAGTTCAGCTGCATCCATATTTTCTTGGAGTTTTATTCAATGCAATCTAGGCTTTTTCTATCACATTTCTCAAAATTACTTTAACCTCTGCCCAATGCCCAGTTCCAAAACCACTTCTACATCTTTAAATATATGTTACAGCAACAACCACTCCTGGTACCAACATTTGTATTAATTTTCTATTGTTGTTGTGGAAAATTGTCACAAACATAGTAGCTTAAACAACATAGTTTTATAGTTCTGGAGGTCAGAAATCTAAAATCGAATTCATTGGGCTAAAATCAAGGTGTTAACAAAGGTGATTTCTTCTAAACTCTGAGGGCAAAATCTATTTCCTTGTCTTTTTTAGCTTTCAGTGGCTACTCATAATTTTTGGCTTGTCCCCCTTCTTCCTTCAAATTGCATCACTCCAGTCTCTGCTGTCATAATCACTTTGCCTTCTGTTCCTCTGACCCTCTTTTCTCCCTCTTCTAACAATTTTGGTAATTACATTTTTTGCCCTCTTGAACAATGCAGAATAATCTCTCAGTCTCAAGATTCTCAATGTAACCACTAATGCAAAGTCCCTTTTGCCATAGAAGATAACATGCACAGATTCTAGAAATTAAAGTATGAATATTTTTAAATTTTCAGCCTTCAGCAGTACTTAATATTTAATAGTTGAATGAATAATTTAGTGAAAACTACAGCATAATTTATTGCCTATTTTGAGAATTAATTCAATTATCAGGAAATAGAATTTAAAGAAAAGTGATAAATTAAAGATAAATGGAGCAAAAAAAAAATAGGACAAGAAGGAAGTTATGTTTATAAATAGTAGATTTGAAGTAGGGAGTGCATAAACTGAAGAGGAATAAAAGATTTTAAGAGCAGGACTTCACTCCAGATCAAATCAAGCAAATATAATTATTAAACTCTATTAAACAAGACAGCATATTTGAAAGTTTACTTTGAACACTGAAACACTATAAAAGCACAATGAAAACATTGCCCATTATTCATATTGTGGTCATAACCATACTATTTCTCTAAAGAATCTTTGTCATGATGTTAAGAGATGTATATTTTCTTCTATTTATTTATTTATTGTTTTCATTTTTAGAGAAGGGAAAACTGGTACAGTTTGTAATAACTAGATAATGGAAGCTTAATATATCATGCTATTTCATTATGGTTATAGATTTTACGCACAGTTTAATAAATATTTGTCCACTTTATGTCATTCAGATATTGTCCTCTGTTATCTCCTGAAAGTTTTATTATTGTATTGTTCAGCTTTAGGTCTATTTGAGAGTGATTCTGGTACTTATTGTGAAATGGTGGTCAAAGATCACATTTTTTTCCCTTGTAGATACTTAATTGTTTAAAATAGTTTATTGAAAACACCATTTTTCCCCAGTGCATGAAACCTTTGGTATAATTTCTATGACTGTATCTATATAGGTCTCTTATTTTGCTTTTCATTCCACTCTATCAGTTGTCTTTGTGTCTATATTCCATTATTTTAATTAATGTTACTTTAAACTAACTTGGTATATTAATATCTGGCATTATATGTCTTTCACATTATTTTACTTCCAAATTTTCTTGTATATTCTTGAATCCTTTATTTCCATATAAAAGGTAGAATTACTAGACAATAATCACAGAAACATTTACAAATTTACTGGGACTGCATTGAATTAATATATCAAGTTGGAAATAATTGCTATAGTTTGTATTACTGAGCCTTTCAAATTCTAACATGGTGTATACATCTATTTGTGTATCTTTTAAAATTTATCTTAATATTAGTTTCTACTATTCAGTATGAAGCTATTGTACATATGTATTTTTATATTTATTTCTAGGTATTTGTTATTTTTATTTGATTGTATAAAGGGTATTGTTAAAATATTTCCTGATTAATTCACTGCTTTATAGACAGGTAATGACATCTTTTTGTTATCTTTTAAAGCTCAGGAGTACAAGTGCACATTTCGTATATAGGTAAACTTGTGTCATGAGGGTTCACTGTACAGATTAATCACTCAGGTATTAAGCCTGGTACCCATTAGTCATTTTTTTATGATTCTCTCCTTCCTCCTACCCTTCACCCTCCACCCTCTGATAGACCCCAGTATGTGTTGTTCCACTCTATGTGTCCATGTGTTTGTATCATTCAGCTTCCATTTATAAGTGAGAACATGTGGTGTTTGGTTTTCTGTTCCTGCTTTAGTATGCTGAGGATAATAGCTTCCAAAGCCATCTATAGCCCTGAAAAGGACATGATCTCATTCCTTTTTGTGGCTGCATAGTATTCCATAGTGGATATGTACCACATTTTCTTTATTCAGTCTACCATTAATGAGCATTTGGGTTTATTCCATCTCTTTGCTATTGTGAGTAGTGTTGCAATGAACATAAGCATGCACTTATCTTTATAATAGAATGATTTATATTCCTTTGGGTATATACTGAGTAATGTGATTGTTGGGTCAAATTGTATTTCTTCCTCTAGGTCTTTGATGAATTGCCACATATTTTTCACAATGGTTGAACTAATTTATACTCCCACCAACAGTGTATAAGCATTTTTTTCTCTGCAACTTTGCCAGCATTTGTTATTTTCTGAATTTTTAATAAGATTCAAAAGCTCAACGTCACTGATCAATAGAGAAATGCAAATGAAAATCACAATGAGATACAATCTCACACCAGTCAGAATGGCTCTTATTACATTTTACCTTTTGTCTTTAATAATCTTACTAAATTTGCTTATTAATTTTAATAGTGCCTCTGTAGATATTTTGAATTTTCTCTGTAAACAGTCATGTACCCCTTAAATAATGACAGTTTTATTTGTTCTTTTTCTCTTTTTATGATTTTAACTTATTTTTACTTGCCTTATCTTTATTCTTATTTCACTAATATTTCCATTTCCATGTTAAATTAAAATTATACTAGTGAACATCCGTTTCTTGTTTCTAAGGTCGGGAAAAACTTTCCAACTTTTCGCTATAGAGTAATACATTTGTTGCAGGTTTTCTTTAGATTCCCTTTTTTAGATTAAGGTAGTTCTTGTCTATTCCGTGTTTGCTAAAAATTTATCATAAATAAGTGTTAGATATTATCAAATATTTTTTCTACATGTTGAGATGATTACACAGTTTTTTTCTTTATGCTAAAAATTTATCATAAGTGGTAGATATTATCAAATATTTTTTCTTCATATTGAGATAATCATATAGTTTTTTTCTTTAATGTCTCAATGTAGTTAATTTCATATGTTAAAACAACCTGAAATAAGCTCCACTAGGTCATGATATAATATCCTTTCTATGTATTACATTTTCCAAAAATGTTTAAAGATTTTGGCATCAGCTGGACACAGTGGCTCATGCTAGTAATCCCAATGCCTTGGGAAGCCAAGATTGGAGGGTTGCCTGAGGCCAAGAACTTGACACCAGGCTAGACAACATAGTCAGACTCTATCTTTACAAAAAATAAAATAAAATAAAAATCAGCCAGGTATTGACATATACACCTGTGCTCCTAGCTACTTGGGAGAGTAAGGCAGGAGGATCACTTGAGCCCAAGAGTTAAAGGAGTTGCAGTGAGCCATCATCATGCCACTGCACTCCAGCTTGGGTTACAGAAAGACACCCTGTCTCAAAAAAAAAGGAAAACAAAAAAGTATTTTGGCATGAAGCTTTATAAAAGATGTAGGCCTATAATTCTACTTTGAATTAAAGACCTTGCCAGGTGTTGGTAGCCAGGTTATGCTCACTTCATAAAAAATTTATAAATGCTTCCTCCTTTTATACTCTTTGAATGAATTTGTAAACAATTTGTTTAGGAATTTGGAAGAAATGATCAATGAAGACATTTGGACCTGGAGTTCACTGTGCCGGTAAGTTTTTAATTATTAACTCAACATCTTTAGTGTATTCTATTTCCTTCTACTTAACTTTTCATGTGTTTTTCCCCAAGGAATTTGTCTATTTTATCTAAATTTTCAAATTAATTGGCATAAAGCTATTGTCATCTCTTTAATTTTTGCTGTTATGTGTGTTATTTTGTATTCTTCCTAACTTTTTGGTGTAGTGTCTTTACAATATGTCAAATTTTGTTATTCAAATTTTCTATATCTCCACTGATATATATATCTATATGTTCTGGGGTACATGTGCAGAACATGCAGGTTAGTTACATAAGTATACACATGTGATGGTGGTTTGCTGCATCCATTACCCAATCATCTACATTAGGTATTTCTCTTAATTCTATCCCTCTTCTATCCACCCACCCCCTGCTATCCCTCCCCTAGACCCACACCCCAAAACAGGCCATGGTGTGTGGTGTTTCCCTCCCTGTGTCCATGTGTTCTTATTGTTCAACACCCACTTATGAGTCAGAACATGTGGTGTTTCGTTTTCTATTCTTGTGGCAGTTTGCTGAGAATGATGGTTTCCAGTTTTATCCATGTCCCTACAAAGGACATGAACTTATCCTTTTTTATGGCTGCATAGTATTCCATGGTGTATACTTGCCACATTTTCTTTCTCCAGTCTAGCATTAATGGGCATTTGAGCTGGTTCCAAGTCTTTGCTATTATGAACAGTGCCACAATAAACATACATGTGCATGTGTCTTTATAATAAAATGATTTGTAATTGTTTGGGTATATACCCAGTAATAGGATTGCTGGGTCAAGTGATATTTCTAGTTCTAGATCCTTGAGGAATTGCCATACTGTCTTCCACAATGGTTGAACTAATTTAAACTCCCACCAACAGTATGAAAACAGGATCAGGAGCTTCCTTCATGATCACACACCACCAATGCCTTGGATCCCCAGCACAGAGCTGTGCAGGTTCTCAGTGGCCACATGGCTGGAAAGTGCCTAAGACGACTGAGCTCCTGGAAGGAGGGGTGGCAGCCATCACTGTGGCTGCCTGCTGCCTAAGATGACTGAGCTCCTTGGCAAAGGGGTGGCAGCCATCACTTTAGGTCCAGTCTGCCAGTTTCCCCTGCTGGTGCCAGGGAGAATGAGTGGTTTGGACCAGGAGAAATTTCCCACAGCACAGCACAGTGGCAGTAGCAGATCATGGCCAGACTGCCCCTTTAGGCTGTACCCATACCCATTTCTCCTCACTAGGTAAGGCCTCCCTGCAGGAATTTCAGCAACTCCACACAGGGTGTTAGGGACAGAACTCTGATCTTCCTGGGACAGATACCCTGGGGTGAGCAGTGGCCATAGTCTCTACAGATCAGTGCACTTAACTTTTTTCCCTGCTGGTTCAGAGAAATCCAGACAGTCCAGAAAAATGGGATCCCATCCTGCCCCCTGCAGTGCAGGACACCATCTCTGCCATGGTGCAATCAGAGTGCTGTGTTAAGTTGGTCTCTGATCCCATGCTTCCTGACTGGGTAAGACCCCCACAATGGGCTGCCAGACACCTTATTTGGGAGTGTTCCTTCTGGTATCAGGCTACTGCCCCTCTGAGATGGTGCTCCCAGAAAAGAAGCAGACCAGCCATCTTTGCTGTTCTGCAGCCTCCATTGGTGACACCTCCAGAGGCAGGAGACACTCAGAACAATAGGATCTTGAGTGGACCCCCAGCAAACAACAGTAGCCCTACAGAAGAGAGACCTGACTATTGAAATTAAAACAATAATGAACAACAACAGCATGAACAAAAAAGTCCCCACAAAAACCCTAACCAAATGTCAGCATCCTCAAAGATTGAAGCTAAATAAACTCAAGAAGATAAAAAATAATAAATAAAAAGAAACTGAAAACTCAAAAATCCAGAGGGCCTCTTCTCCTCCAAATGATCATAACACCTCATCAGCAAAGTCATAGACCTAGGGCTGAGGCTGAAATGGATGAACTGACAGAAGTGAGCTTCAGATTGTGGGTGACAGCAAACTTCACAGATCTAAAGGAGTATGTTCTATCTCAATGCAAAAAAGCTAAGAACCATGATAAAATATTACAAGAGCTGTTAACCAGAATAACCAGTTTAGGGAGAAGTATAAATGACCTGATAAAGCTGAAAAACACAACATGAGAACTTAAGAATGTAACCACAAGTATGAATAGCCAAACAGACTGAAGGAAAGAACCTTAGAAATTGAAGACTATCTTGCTGAAACAAGACAGATAGACAAGATTAAAGAAAAAAGAATAAAAGAAACAAACAAAACCTCTGGGAAATCTGGGATTATGAAAGAACAAAGCTGAGACTGATTAGGATACCTAAAGGAGACAGGGAGATTGAAACCAAGCTGTATAAAATACTTCAGAATCTCATCCAGGAAAACTTCTCCAACCTAACAAGGCATGCCAACATTCAAATTTATGAAATCCAGAGGACTCTAGTAAGATACTCCATGAGAAGACCAACCCTAAGACGCATAATCATCAGATGTACCAAAGTTAAAATAAAGGAAAAAATCTTAAGGGAAGCCAAAGAGAAAGATCAGGTCACCTACAAAGGGAAGCCCATCAGAATGACAGCAGAACTCTCAGCAGAAATGCTACAAGCAAGAAAAGATTGAGGGCCAATATTCAACATTCATAAAGAAAAATACTTAAACCCTGAATGCCATATCTGGCTAAACTAACAAAATGCAAAGCTAGCAAAAGACAAGAAATAGCCAAACTCATGGCTGACCTGAAGGAAATTGAGACCTGAAAAACCATTGAAAAGATCAAGAAATCCAAAAGTTTTTTTCAAAAACTTAATAATGTAGATAGGCTGCTATCTAGACTAATAAAGAAGGAAAAAGATGAGATCCAAATAAACACAGCTAAAATGACAAAGGAGATAGTACCACTAATGCCACAGAATTTTCTTTTAAAGTCAGAAACTACTACAAACACCTCTATGCACAGAAACGAGAAAACTTACAAGAGATGGATAAATTCCTGAACACATACACCCTCCCAAGACTGCCTGAACAAGAAAAATATAGATTCCTATAAAAGACCAACAGCAAGTTCTGAAAATGAGTTTTTAATAGTCTATCAACCATAAAAAGCCCAGAACCAGATGGATTCACAGCCATAGTCAACCGGATGTACAAAGAAGAATTGGAACCTTTCCTACTGAAAGTATTCTAAAAAATTGAGGAGGGACTTTTCCTCAACTCATTATTATAAGGCCAGAATCATCCTGATACCAAAACCTGGAAGAGACACAACAGAAATAGTAAACTTCAGGCCAATATTCTTGATAAGCATTATAAGCATTAATGTAAACATTCTTTAAAAAATAAAATAAAATAAATAACTTGCAAACTAAATCCAGCAGCATGTCAAAAAATCTAGTCCACCATGATTAAGTAGGCTTCAGATCACTGTGATGTAAGGTTGGTTCAACATATGCAAATTAATAAATGTGACTCATCACATAAACAGAGCTAAAGACAAAAACCACATGATTATCTCAATAGATGCACCAAAAGCTTTCAATAAAATGTAACACCGCTTCATGTTAAAAACTCTCAATAAACTAGGTATTGAAGGAACATACCTCAAAATAATCAGAGCCTTCTATGACAAACACACAGCCAACATCATACTGTGTAGGGAATAGCTGGAAGCATTCTTCTTGAAAGCTGATATAAGACAGGGATGCTTTCTGTCAACACTTCTATTCAACATAGTATTAGATGTCCTGGCCAGGGAAATCAAGCAAGAAAAAGGAAGGAAGGCATCCAAATTGAAATAGAGGAAGTCAAACTATCCCTGTTTGCAGATGACATGTTTCTATATCTAGAAAACTCTGTAGTCTCAGCCCCAAAGCTCCTTAAGCTGATAAACAATTTTAGAAAAATTTCAGGACACAAAATCAATGTACAAAAATTACTAGCATTTCTATAGACCAACAAAAGTCCAGCTAAGAGCCAAGTCAGAAAAGTAATACAATTCATAATTGCTAGAAAAAGAATAAAATACCTAGGCATACAGCTAATCAGGGAGGTACAAAATCTCTATAACAAGAATTACAAAACACTGATCAGAGACATTCCAGATGACACAACAAGTGGAAAACATTGTGTGCTCATGGATAGGCAGAATCCATATTATTAACATGGCCATACTGTCCATAGCAATTTACAAATTCAATGCTATTCCTATCAAACTACTAATGACATTCTTCATAAAACTAGAAAAAACAATTTATATTTTATATAGAACCAAATAAAAAGACCAAATACCGAAGGCAATCCTAAGCAAAAAAAAAAAAAAAAAAAAAAACACAAAAAATTCTCCTACACACACACACACACACACACACACACACACAAACACAAACCCAAAGCTGAAGACATCATGTTAGCTAACTTTAAATTATACTACCGGACTATAGTAACCAAAATACAAAACAGCATGGGACTGATGCAAAAACAGATACATAGACCTATGGAACAGATAGATAGTCTGGAAATATGGCCATCACACATGCAATCATTTGAACTTCAGTAAAGCTAACAAAAACCAGCAATGGAGAAAGGATTCCCTATTCAATAAATGGTGCTGGGATAACTGACTAGACACATGCAGAAGATTGGAACTGCACCTCTTTCTTACACCACATAAAAAATCAACTCAAGATGAATTAAAGCTTTAAATGTGAAACCCAAAACCATGAAAACCCTGAAAGGCAACCTAGGCAATACCATTTTGGTTATAGTAACTGGCAAAGATTTCATGACAAACATGCCAAAAGCAATAACAACAAAAGCAAAAACTGATGAATGAGACCTATTAGCAATGACAAAATGAGACCTTTAAACTAATGGCAAGAAATACAATTGCTTTGTAAAAATTAAAGAGCTTCTGCACAGCAAAATAGACTTTCAACAGAGTAAACAGACAACCTTAAGAATAGGAGAAAATGTTTGTGAAGTATGGACAATAGTTCAATATCCAGCATCTAAAAGGAACTTCAACAAATATACAAGAAAAAAACAACCCCACTTAAAAGTGGGCAAAGGACATAAACAGACATTTCTTAAAAAGACATCCCAGTAGCCAACAAGCATATGAAAAAAGCTCAACATCATTGATCATTAGAGAAAGGCAAACCAAAACCACAATAAGATACCATCTCACATCAATCAGAATGGCTATTAAAAAGTCAAAAAATAGCAGAAATAGCAGATACTGATGAGGTTGTGGAAAAAGGGGAATGTATACACTGTTGGTGGGATTGTAAATTACTTCAATCATTGTGGAAAGCAGTGTGGCAATTCCTCAAAAAGCTAAAAACAGAACTACCATTCAACCCTGCATCCCCTTACTGGTTTTATACCCACAGGAATATAAATCATTCTACATAAGGACATGTGCAGCACTATTCACAATAGCAAAAACATGGAATCAACCTAGATGCCCATAAATGGTGGACTGCATAAAGAAAATATGGTACATATACAGCATGGAATACTATGCAGCCATAGAAAAGGAATGAGATCATGTATTTTGTGGAAACATAAATGGAGCTGTGGGCCATTATCCTTAGCAAACTAACAAAAGAAACAGAAAACCAAATACTGCATGTTCTCTCTTTTAAGTGGAAACTAAATGATAACTCATGAAAACAGAGGGCAACAACAGACTCTGGAGCCTATTAGAGTGTGGAGGGAGGGAAGAGAGAGAGGATCAAAACAAACAAACAAAAAAAACTATTGGGTACTACACTTAGTATATGGGTGATAAAATAATCTGTATAGCATCCCCTCATGACACGAGCTTACCTGTATAGCAAACCTGCACATGTAACCATGAACCTAAAATGAAAGTAAAAAACAAACATGTATTTATTTTATCTTAATTTTAAAGGATATTTGTGTTGCGTTAACAATCTTGAGTTGGCAGTTATTTTGTTTTATAATTTTAAATATGAAGTTACACTTTTTGGCTTCTATAACTAATTTTCTCCTTTATCTCAAAAGATAAGTTACCACCACCTATAAATCAAAGGTGTATGTACATATTTATTTATAACATAAATAATAACTAAGACTACTGTTTGGAAATGAAGGAAACTGCTCAAAAGTTTAACTATGCTTGAATTTCCAATAATTTGAGACTGAAATATTGTCTATATAAAGCAGGCATTTCATAATATTTGGGTAAATTGTCCCTTTTCTCACTGGTTCTTTGTTGCCTTTTCTAGTGATATCCCAAGTGAGATGTATGTGCAGGACAATTAATTGAAGTGTAGAAATAAGTTATTAAAACTTGAATTTACATGTTTTACTTGATATTTTGAAATTTTCTGTTTTAATATATAATTTATAATATATATGAATACAGTAGACTATGAACTATTCACACACATATTAAGTTGATGTGTTCAAAATTGTTTACTGATAAAATCTTTGAAAAAAGAAGTTTAGAAAATGTTGCTTTAGACAGTGGGAAGGAAGTAAAAATCTATGCAGGGCAAAGTCTTTTTCTTAGAGTATAAAACAGTGATCAAGTCAGCATGTCAGACTTCTAAACTATTAAATTTCTAAACTATTTCTAAACTATTATTCTAAACTTATTCTAAACTAAATTTCTAAACTATTAAATTTCTAAACTATTAAATTTCCAAGAGTGCAGGTCTTACCATTTTCTAGCTACTCTATTGAATTAAGTGGTTTCACTACAGACAAATAGGTCATTGATCAATTGCCTTTGGAAAAAGCAAAAGCACAAACGAACTATTTCAGACATCTATAAAGTTTTCTTTTGCATAACAATTCAACAGTGGTTCTTGAACAGAGCTGAGTATCAAAGTCACTTAGGGAAGTTTTACAATACAGACTTGATTTACTCAACCCAGAAATTTTGATTCATGGTTCTGGGAGCAGTTCTCAGAAGTGTTTATGTTTTAAAAATTTCCAAATTAATTCTGATGTTTACCTTCACTTTTGTGTCACTGGACTAGATATTTTATTGATTAATGTCTCCAAAAGCCTTCCTAAATAAGTCAGTGATTTATTTTTGTTTGTTTTGTTTTTGTTTAGAGATTTTAGAAAGTCTTTCTTTTTTTTATATTGTACTTTGTACTTTAGGTTCTGGGGTACATGGGCAGATCATGCAGGATTGTTGCATAAGTACCTACATGTCAAAGTGGTTTGCTGCCTCCATCCCCCCATCACCTATATCTGACATTTCTCCCCATGTTATCACTCCTCACCCACCACCGTCCCTCCCTAACCCCTCCAACAGATCCCAGTGTGTGATGCTTCCCTCCCTGTGTCCATGTGTTCTGTAAGTCCGTTGTTATTTAATAATGAGTGTAGGTCAGATTTTGTGCTTGGCACTAGCACTTCACTTCAGAAAATGAAAATACATTTCAGTCAAATATGAATACATTTGATCATTTTGACTTATTTTGTTTTGTGTTTAAAAACTTGATGATTTAGGTAAATCAAAAAAGTCAACATCTATGGCAGGGGTGTCCAATCTTTCAGATTCCCTGGACCACATTGGAAGAAGAATTGTCTTGGGCCACATGCAAAATACACTAACGACAGCTGATCAGCTAAAGAAACAAATTTTGAAAATCTATAATATTTTAAGAAAGATTAGAAATTTGTGTTGGGTAGCATTCAAAGCCCTCTGGGCCACATGTGGCCTGAGCATAGATTGGACAAGCTTACTAGGATATGAGTTTATATAAGCATAACCTAAATGTTAGAAATGATCACATTCACCTTTCAAGCTAATAAGGAAGTAACATTTCCAAAACACATAATGCCATGCTTATTTTTGGTAGACAATACTGATTACTAGCAAACAAAATGGGCACCTTCTAAATGGAGACTATAGTGGGCCAATTATCCCTGTGTAGAGAGACAATTTAAAATCCAGGTCAACACTTATATGTACTCCCAACAGACATCATTAGTGATTTGATGTAATTTCTGAAAACATTAAAATGTTGTGAGTTTTCTTCAGAATTTATTTACTGAGTTAAAAAAATTCTGCCTTAGAGTTTTTCACTAGAGGATATTAACTGGTTCATTTTATTGTTCTATACCATTAAATAAGAGATTACTTATGTTAGTGTTTTTATTACAGGTTTCTGCTTAAGTTTCTAGTAAAAATACACTTGGTTTAGAATAGGGAGACTGTAATATGAATTAAAGGTAGACATTCTTAAATAATCGAGATAAGAGAATGAATAAAAGTTTTTGAAGTGTTGCAATTGAAATGAGTGACAGTAAGACAGTTCCAAATCACTGCTTAAACATAGCATTGGGCTTTGTTTCTTAGAAATAAAGGATAGTTTACTTTAAAAAAATAATTATTATTATTATTGGTTTTCCATAATACAAATTTAATTAATGCATTTTCTTCTTTTAATAGACTAGAAGTAAACATCAGAACATATGATAATTCCATTCCAAGTAAGAATTTAGTTATTGAAGTTTAATATGTCTTAGACTGGAAAATAATTTTAGGAACTAATGACTAGTGTATTCCATTAAATGTGATAAAGCAGAAACTGCTATGAATTTTTGTTAAAATTTTATAAAAGCATATATGTGTGTATATTGATATGTGTATGTTGGTTGGTGTATACGTGTGTGTGTATATTTCTGGCCTTGATGTAGGTTTGCACTCGCTGGTTTTGAACAAAGATTTATTTATTGTTCTTCAAAATACAAAACAATTTTGCTTGTATAAGATTTTCTTGTGTTTAAAATTCATAATTATAGTTAAGAAGGCAAATATAGTCAGAGAGATGAAAGTTTTCCTTAATATACTGAGCTGAAATCTGTCTGCACTGCTATAACTATTACTCATTTGTTCTATCCCATCCTTCAGGATACATCTAAAAGGAGGCTATTACATTGTGATTAAGAGTGTGGGCTCTGGGGCAAAAGTACCTGTGTTCGAATCAACTCTACTACTTACTAGCTTTACGATTTGGGGCAATTAATTTAAACTGTCCCTGTCTCTGTGCTTTATTTTTCCACACCTAGAAAATGGAGACAATTATATTATCTAATCCAAAGCATTGTTGTAAAGATTAAAGTTTATGAAAATGCTTAGAACACAGTGTGGCACATAGTAAAGATTACATTAAGTGTTAGTGGTTGCAGCTATTCTATTATTACTATGACTACTTTTCTCCAATATAGCAGCTCTTTGAAAATCTTAATATAGCTACCATATCTCTGATTAGTCTCTCCATCTCCAAGAGAGCTATCCTGAGTTTCCTCACCAGTTCCTCTTTTGACAAAGTTCTCAGATAGTTTGATCTCCCTGATCACACTATTCTGGTTGTCCTCAAGTATGTATATGCCCTTCTTTAAATAGAATCCCAAGAATGGAACGTACAATTTCCATCTGCAGCCCTAATTCCTGTGGTTTGGGATGCCACTGAGGTCAGAGAAGTGCTAAAAGAAACACTCGATGTAATCAATCAAGACTTTTACTGACTGATGTCATCACCATGCTAGTTATTATGAAGAGTACAGAAGAAGTTATATTGTCTGCAATCTAACTAAAGTGACATAAAAAAAAAAGCCAGAGTAGAAGAGATGATGTAGATATTTTAAAGGAAACAGTAAATCTCTATTTTCCATTCCTATTGTTTGATTATATTATTTTACCATCATGATTTAAGTATCTGTGAAAATTAGTTTAATGTAGAAAATAAAATTACAAACTTCATTTTAAGTAAAATTCAGTGATAAGAAAAGTGGCTTTTATTTTCTCTAATTACTGTGCAAATAAGCTAGAAACTCTGAGGGAAAAACTTACATTTTAATTTATAACTTAGTTTAATTTAAAGGATATGCTTCTTACTCAGGAATATTTCAGGTCTGTGGAAAATCTGACATTAACTCCAAATTGTTTATTGTTCTTTCTCATTTTAGTCAGTGAATCAAGCAGAAAATCATGGAATGAAAAACACTTTGCTTTGACATTTCCCAGACCACCCCAGAGAGGTAGAAATGATAATTCAAGACCTTTGAAATCACAAGTAACAGTTACTGTAAGTACAGAAAAGTCATTTTTAAAAACAAAATCTATGTTGATAAAACATCTATAAATATAATAAGTAAGGCCTATGCAACTTGAATTTTACTACCTGTTGGAAGATTTTTTTTTAATTTGTAATTCTCTGTACAACAGACTGCCCTACCTGCTTTAGATTAAGCTCATATTTTTACATATTTATCTACATCAAAGACATTATCTAAGCAAGCTGGATAACCTAATACTGAAACTAGCAGGTTTACCAGCTGCAAAAGCAGCTAAAATTTTAATATTAGAGCAGAAATTGATCTTAATGAGGTTTTAAAGCCTCCCTATTTTACAAAATATGAAATTCAAGATACTTGATATTAAGAGATTCAAATTTTCTACTGCTTCTCCAAAGTGGAGTTATCCTATTAATTAGCAAAAGGAAAAATAATCATATATTGATCACCTACTGTGATATCAAACAATTTTTTAAGCATCTCCCAGAGCAAAGTTACAGTCATTGCATTTATTCAAGGGTCATTTATCACATCTGTAGTGATCCAATTTTCATGTTTCTCTTCATGGTCATCTTTTAATTCCATATTACCGTTTGCTTGTTGGCACCTTTATTGAATAATTAAGGGAAAACAAGAAGTAATTCTAAAATCTGTCTTTATGGTTACTTATGAAAACTAGATTTGACAAATATTTGTGAGAGAGTTGAAAATAAGTTACTGAGGAGGGATAACATTAGGAGAATTGCCTAATGTAGATGACGGAGGGGATGGATGTGGTAAACCACCATGGCATGTGTAAACCTATGTTACAATCCTGCACGATCTGCACATGTACCCCAGAACTTAAAGTATAATTAAAAAGATAAAGAAATTATACTAGTGCTGCACAAGCTAATGTAAATCAAGCATTTGTTTATTTCATTCAATTTATGTCTTTATTTTTTTTGCAGTGCAGCTGGGGGTCACAGGCTCTCAATTTGACAAGAACCTTTAAAAGCAGGAGTAGATATCAGACTAGGGTTCTACAACTATTACAGGAACTGTCATAACAAACTTCAAGAGGATCAGTTTATTTCTGATTTAACTTGGGGATAAAGGGTGTTTAAATTGTTCCAAAAGATTTCCCCCATATAGAAGTCCCAAAAAGCCTGCTGTTGTTTTTTGAGGATAAGTCCTGGAATGTCATGGATAACTGTGGGCCTGCCCCAATCATAAAGTTTCCACTAAAGTCACTTTATTTTCAAAGTGGAGTTACCTCTCTCTCTCTCCTCTCTCTCTCTCTCTTTCTCTCTCTCTCTCTCTCTCTATATATATATATATATATATACATATATTTCACACACACACACACACACACACACACACACTCTTAATAGAGAAAAAATAAGTTTAAACAAACAGTTAATTAAAAATAAACTTTTTTCTATTTATTTATTTATTTATTTATTTATATTGTATTTGAGCTCTGGGGTACATGTGCACGTCCTGCGTCCTGCAGGATTGTGCATAGGTACATTCATGCCACGATGGTTTGCTATCTCCATCGCTGTTGCCTACATCAGGCATTTCTCCCGATGTTATCCCTCCCCTTCCTCCCTGCTCCCCTCTGCTGATCCCCCACCCCTCCTCTCCACCCCCTCACCTAGCCCTGTGAGTGTTGTTCCCTTCCCTGTGCCCAAGTGTTCTCATTGTTCATCACCTGCCTATGAGTGAAAACATGCGGTGTTTGGTATTCTGTTCTTGTGTCAGTTTGCTGAGAATGATGATTTCTAGGTTCATCCGTGTCTCTACAAAGGACATGAACTCATCTTTTTTTATGGCTGCATAGTATTCCATGATGTATATGTGACACATCGTTTTTTGTCCAGTCTATCATTGCTGGGCATTTGGGTTGGTTCCAGGTGTTTGCTATCATAAACAGCACTGCAATAAGCATAGGTGTGCATGTCTTTATGAAGGAAAGATTTATAATCCTTTGGATATATACCCAGTAATGGGACTGCTGGGTCAAATGGAATTTCTATTATGTCCCAATATAGAAAGACATAACTCATTCACAAATGATTATTGTTCTTACCAATCTTTTCAGAGGCATGACAAAAGAAAGTCAGAAGAAGGCCAGAAACCAGCTTATGTATGGATAATGCATTCTTTAAGACGAATTTTGCAATGGCCCTCTATTAACATAGCTGCCAAGGGACAGACTCCATTCAGACATCTTTATACTTCCAAAACCCATCTTAAAAATGCAGAATATAAACAGTCCAAAGATGAAAAAGGGGGAACACCTTTGAAGAAAGATTCCAAGAAAAAAAGAGGCTCATATGCAACAAATTCAGAATCCAAGAAAACAGTAGAAGATGAGAAAACTAAAAGACAAAATGAGACAGTTAAAACTTCCATAAAATCATCACATGAAAATAGACTATCTAAAAAGTCAAAACCCAATTTGGAAACAAATCCAGAATCCAAAAATTCTAAGGCTGTCTCAAAAACTTATTCACAGAAAGTTAAGAAAGATTCAAAGAATTCCAAGAAGAAAAACATTGAATCCATACATACAAAGAACAATCCAGAGACAGATTTGAAGAGGTCAAAGACTAGTAATGATGCCATATCAGAAATTTGCTCAGAAAATAGTTTAAATGCTGATTTTCTGATGTTAGTAGAAGGGTCTGATGATGCATCCATAAGTTTTGATGCATGGTTAAGGAATTACTCACAGAATAATTCAAAGAAGCCTGCAAAGAAGGACGCAAAAAAGGATGCAAAGAAAAGCTCTGGTGCTGAATCGGAAGACTCAAAGGATTCTGAGAAACAGTCAAAGAAAAATAAGAAAAGTGCCAAGAAAGAGGACAAGAAAAAGGATGTAAAGAAGGGCACAGAGTCTACTGATGCTGAATCTGGAGACTCAAAGGATGCAAAGAAAGATACAAAGAAGGATAAGAAAAATTCAAAGAAAGATGATAAGAAAAAGGACACAAAGAAGGACCCAGGGTCTACTGATGCTGAATCTGGAGACTCAATGGATGTAAAAAAGGATTCAAGAAAGTCAAAGAAAGCTTCAAAGAAAGATGACAAAAAAAATGATGCAAAGAAAAATACAGTCTCTACTGATTCTGAATCTGAATTGGAGTCGACAAAGAGTCAGAAAGATGAAAAAGGGAATAAAAAATCTTCACAGCAAAATAAAAAGTCTGTCAAGAAGAATGAAGAGTCTACTAATGCTGATTCTGAATCTGAAAGAGATTCAAAAAAGAGTAAAAAAGATGAAAAGAAGGGGAAGAATTATTCAAAGAAAGATGACAAAAAGAAGGATGCAAAGAAAAATGCAGAATCTTCTGCAACGGAATCTGATTTGGAGTTAAAGAAGGATAAGAAAGATTCAAAGAAGGAAAAGAAAGGCTCGAAGAAAGATGTCAAGAAGGATGCAAGGAGGGACACAGAGTCTACTGATACCGAATTTGATGAATCTTCCAAGACAGTCTCTAAAAAGTCTACAAAAATCAAAGGTTCAGATACTGAGTCTGAAGAGTCACTGTATAAACCTAGGGCTAAGAAGAGAGTTGATGAATCAAATGGCACATCTGCAAATTCAAAGAAGGAAGGATTGGAATTAAATAAAGGATTCGGAATGTCATCCAAGAAGACTACATTCAAAGAAAAAGGGGAAAAAGCAAGTACAGGTAGAGTTCCTTCATCAAGAGAAAGACCACCACTTCCTCCTTGTGACCCTTTTCTACCATCACCAAAGGTCAAACGTTTTTGTCTGTGCAGGATGCCTCCTCCCTCTCCAAAACCAAGATATGCCCCTTTGGTAAGTTTACTACCGTTTTATTTTTAGGCTGAAATTGATATAAAATGAAAGATATTTTTAAGGTTTGAATTTATATTTTCTCCAAATGATAGTTATGTTTTACTAGAATATTGACAACTTTGACTTGAAGGTAAGAAAAATAAAGAGTACTTCACAAGTACTCAAAATATTGCAAAAAAAGTTATAAATTTAAGAGAATAGGAATTAGGTTGACTAGAGCAGAGAGAACTGACTCATGATTTAAGAAAAAGTGTGAATTTATGTATATATAAGGTCATTTTGCAAAAATAGTGGTTAAGTTTTATACTTGGAAAAGAACAAAAATGAAAATTGACTAAAACTTCTACAGGAGCAGATTTAAGGGAGATATAAAGACATTTCCTGAGAACTTGCTGAATACAGTAAAAGCTGGATTAACTAAAATCCATACACAGCAGGTGGAATACATATCAAGATTCAGCTGTGAAAAAAATTAAATTATTTAATCTGTATCTCAACTGGAGTTTTTATGAGCCCTCATCATAACTGATATCAGGAAACAAAAGTTAACTTTTCAGAAATAACTGTATCTTCTCTAATTTATAAGTCTTAGGTTAACTTTGACTAATTGGGGGTAAATATTCTGTCAACTTAAAGTTACTACTTCTGTCATCCAGGATACCTCCCCTTTAATCCCTTCCCCAAATAGTCTGATTGTAAGGGAAAGTGTAAATAGACATCTTACATTAGACAGAGGAGCTCTGCATTAGTCCGTTTTCACACTGCTGTTAAATATACATCTGAGACTGGGCACTTTACAAAAGAAAGAGGCTTAATTGGACCCACAGTTCCACATGTCTGGGGAGGTCTCACAATCATGGTGGAAGGCAAGGAGAAGCAAGTCACATCTTACTTGGATGGCGGCAGGCAAAGAGTGCTTGTGCGGAGAAATTCCCGTTTTTAACACCATCAGATCTGTTGAGACTCATTCACTATCACAAGAACAATGTAGGAAAGACCCGCCCCCATAATTCAATCACTCCCAAGATATGTGGGAATTGTGGGGTTACAATTCAAGATGAAATTTGGGTGGGGACACAGCCAAACCATATCAAGTTCCTATTCCACCTGTTTTCTTTCTTTTTGGCTTTACGATTTGAGGTGTAACTCATTTACATGATTTCTGGGCATCAACCTTTGTTTCCTGTGCTTGCATGATATTCATTGTTTATTCCAAACATGGTAGGGTTGCTGCCCTCTGCTCTGCTAAACTCAGAACAATTGTAGCTATGACTAGTTCTTGACCCTAAGTTTCTCATTTTCATTAATTTCCTCCTCCCTTTCTTCTGCTTTCTCCTCCTTGTCATCTTCTTGTTCTTCCAACTCAAGAAGTTTATATTTCCTCTTTTAGACACAGAGAGATCTCTTTTATCTTGTATACCAAGTATTTTCTATCTTTGGTTTATAATAAAATTTCACATACATACATCAATTTGCTCCTCATATATTAATATTTTTGGAAGTTAACAACACCTTTTATCACTCTCAAAAGCCTAGGTTTCAAGTAGACCCCAAAACTCTGCTTTGAGACTCAAAGCTGGTTAATGACCCCTTTGCTCTAGGTGATATCTTCTCTCTCTACCAGATTGAGTTAATGGATGGCTAGCTACTAGAGTGATAAAACTTAAAAGGAATGAAAGTACACTGGGGAATAATTTTTAAGATAAATAAGAAGAAAGACTCTCAAATAGCTAGACTCTTTTCCACAGGCAGTTTTTAGGAAAAATAAATAAAATATAAGAAAAAATTGAATACAAGGATTAATTTTAATTGTAGTAAAAAAAATCTTTCAGGGTATGTTCTAGGCTTGTACCGTTAATGTCAAGTCTCTTTAATAAACTTCCATATGCACAGCCACCATTCAGTTAGGCTTTTCTATCTCTACTACTCCACTGAAACTTTTTTAAAAATGTTATCAAGTACCTTCTTGTGGCCATATCTACAGGTTTCTCCTCCCTCCTCATCTTACTCCATAATTCAACATCATTTAAACTAACTGCTCTGTCTGGAAATATTTCCCTTACTTCACTTCTATGACCCTGTGCTCTCCTGTTTTTATTTCTACATACTGGTACATTTTAACACCTTTATTGTATCCTTCTCTGCCTCATTATTAAAAATTTGAATGATCCTGTTTTTGTCCTGGAAATTCTCTATTTACAATCCTCCCTTTGTGAGTTTATAGAGTTAAATGGCTCTAAATATTATCTATGTATTGATAATTCCAAAATCAGTATTTTCAGTTATGACCTTCCAATTGAACTCCAAAGTCTTCTCCCCAGCCACTTACTTGAAATCTCCACTCTAGTACCTACTGGGCATCTCAAACTTAAAATGTTTAAATAGTACTTTTAACCCACACCAAATTCTGTTCCTCTCCTTGCCTTCTTCATCTTATCAAATGGCACCACCATCCAACCAGTTGATTTATTTTAAACATGGACATAATCTCTGTCTCCCTTCTATTTCTCACCCTCCACAGGTAACCAATCCATTAACTCATTATGTCATCCAGGCTGGTCTTGAACTCCTGGCTCAAGAAATCTTCCAGCCTTGGCTTCCCAAAGTGCTGGGATTGCAGGTGTAAGCCATCATGCCTGGCAGAGTAAAATGTCTTACCCTAGCTTCCAACGTCTACAATATATAGCCCCTACTCATTTTTCACCCTAATCATGTAGCACTTTTTCTCTTTTCTTCTGTCATATAGCCAAACTGGCATTCTTTTTGTTACTCATAAATACTAAGATTGTTTTCTTGCAAAGTCTTTTTATATGCTGTTTCCTCTGATTGGAATGTTCCTCCCACAGATCTCTGCCTATCTAGTTCTTCTCATTATTTAGTTTTTCAGCTTAAGTATTCTCTATAGGGAAGCCTTCCCTGACTACCTTGTTTTATGTCACCTTCCTCCATCACTATCCAGTCACTCTCCAAACAGTGCATCATACATTATTTGTCTTCACTGAATTTATCTTTATCTAAAATTATATTTTATTCCTTTGTTTGTTAGATACATTCATCATTAGAATTCAGGTTCTATGCAGGCAGAAAATCTTGCCGTATGTATATATATATGTTATGTTTAGTTGGTTGAGAATTTGGTCCCTCTAAAGAGCTACATATCATACCACAGTAGTAGACATTTGGATATCCCCTTTTCCAAGCACTTTTACTCTAGATATGTCATTAAGAGAAATAAAGTATTTTTTTAAGTGAGGGGAGTCACAAAAATGCACTTTACATTCTAAGTGGATGTCTGGATGAGAATACCCATGTATCCTGTTCATTTGTGTATGGGAAACTTATGAACAAACTATGTTATTGAAACTTATGGTGTTTTCTTATTTCTTTTTTTTTTTTTTTTAATATGGACTTGACGAATGATGACTTTTCTCCTTTCCTCCTCTGCTGGAGTCTCACTGATTCTCACAGCAGCACATAAGAAGCACATAAGCAGTACTGTATTTCAGGGTCAGCACTGTTTACACTCCTGGATTAAGATTGTTTACATTTGATATTATGTTTATAAATCTTGGCAATATTCTTAATCATAAGTGAAAAATTCTTTATATTCCAGCTGCTAAGGTAGAAAAGTAGGGTGTTATGTTTAGGTGTTTAGGGTGATTTGTTTTCCACTCTGTTTTTTTCCATGTGTGTGTGTACATACATATATATATATACATATATATATATATATATATAAAATCTTTGATAAATAATACAAATACAACAACAGAAACAATATAAAATATGTAAGGAAAAGCTAATCATTTAGATCCTTATGTCCACTTTCTGATGGCATATTTCTCTATGTTTTCATCTTCTTGAGGTAAACAATGTTAACAGCCTGGGGGCCATTTTTCTCTTTTAGACTATTTCCTTGTACAAGCAAATGTAAGGAGGGAGAGAGAAAGAAAATCAGATAATTTGTTTTGACCAAAATACGATCATGCTCTTGTATTAAAATACAACTTATTTTCTCACTTGACAATATCATGGTCATCCATATAAGTCGTTAGACGTATATCTAATGTTATTGTTCTTATTTACAACTTGCTTATGAAAACACACACAGAATTTAATGTGTCAGAATACCATACATTCTGAATTTGTTTTCCTTCCATCTTTTAATTTTTTATTTTTGCTTATTTCTCTACTTCTCATTCCCACTTTCATCCATTGCTAACTTTTTTCTCCTTTCTAGGTAACATTTATCAAAAACTTACTATGTTTCATTCCATACTTCTCTCCAAGTTTCACTTTACCGTATTAAATATTCAAACACACACACACACACACAGACATACACATACAGACAGTGGTGGCATCTGGGAGCAGGAATGAAAGTGTATGGCAGCTGGGAGCAGGAGGCATACCGTTTTATTTAAAAATAAAGAAATAATCCATACTTCTTTGCATGTTGGTCAGCAATAGCTGTTACAGCTCTTCCTAACTTTTTCTGTTCTAATGGATGCATAATGATATCTCATTGGTACTTTCATTTGCATTCTTCTGAATGCTAGTGAGCTTAAATATCTTTTGAATATTTGTCATGCCATGGGCTTGGTCTTTTAAGAATTATTTCTTTGTATTCTTTGTGCATTTTTCTTATGAATTATGTATATGTTTTTGCATTTATTAAAGTCTCTTTGCATATTGTAGGTATTAATCCTTCATCTGTCTTCCTTGTTGTATTTTCCCCAACTTTCATGTCTATTAATTATTCCATAGTGTATATTGCTGTGCACAAATGCTAAATTTTTACATAGTCAAATACATCTATAATTGTTTTGATTGTTCCGTGGCTTTCTGTATTAGAGGAAATTATCTTCTCCACAGAGTAGTTTTTAACAGGGACTAATACAAACAAAAACTAGTCCTTAGTAAATAATAAACTGTCATCAATGTCCAAATTGAGCGTTGTGACAATCAAGGTTTCATTGTACTGAAATTAGTTAACAAAGGAGGTTTCCTAATCTCTTTCCCAAAAGAATTAAATATGTTATTTGAAAAATAGAAAGTTCCATGCAGGTTGTATAATCTAGTGGCTACTGCATACAGTTTTGGAGTTAAACAGTTTGTATTTAAATCCTTGTTCTATCACTTACTAGCAAGATACTTTCGGGGGACTTTCTTAATCACTGGAAATACTATTTTTTCTCAATTACAAAATGGGATATCAATGAGACCTTCCCTATAGGAAAATGAAACATGTTAGGTTTTTAGTATATTATCTGGCATTTTATTATGCATATTCAGGGAGCACTACTCCTATCAACATCCCTCAAATAACAATGCATGTGGCTTCTAATTTTATCCAGGCTATATGAGTACAATGTAAAACAAACAAATTTATTGGAACATGTTTAATTCAACAAATAAGCCAATCAATATTTTTAACTGTCATCCTTTCCTCAATAAAATTAGTTAGTTGATCCATATTTCATTTTCCATGAGGAATGATCATTTTCTGAGCACACAGAGGTTACATGACATTATGCTCAATACTGGGCAATTGATTTAAAAGCTTATCTTTCAATTTCTAAAGTTAATTAGGAGTTAAAAGAAGACAGACTAAATAATCAGAAAACCCAAACTGAGGAGGCTGCAAGTTGATTCATTGTTCCTGTTCAAGGAAAGAATATATTGTTGTTGTTGTTGTTGTTGTTGTTGTTGTTTTGTATTAAACTGGAAAGCACTTCAAGGAAGTACTTATTTCTGGTGAAATCAGTAAAAAAACAAATTGAAGTAAAACACATAAGAACTGCCGATCTTGGTTCACTTTATGCTTTTTATTTTTTGCATGTGGAACACATGTTGTTTAATGATATAACAAACAAAGTAAATCCTTCTCTTATTCTGAGCCTGATTTCTCATCTCTAAAGTAAAGAATTGAACTAGATGAACTGCAGTTTCAAATTGTATGGCTAGCATAGTGGGATGAGCTTGTCATTTTTAAGTTGTACCTGAAAGATATAGGTCATATGTCTGCGACGAACTAGGGATAGAACACCCCTCATGAGGCTTACAAGATACCAGAAGTGACTGACACACTAGAGCACAAAAAATAATGGTAACATTGAATGGAATTTATGACCACAAGAAATTGTTCTTAGGAGGACTCATGAATTATTGTGTACCACTCTGATTTCTAGAGGTTTTTGAAGGATTTTAGAGATCTTTGTACAATATGTCATCATGACTGGGGAGGTCATATATTTATGAAACTGTTATTACCTGATTTTATCTATTAAAAAGAATACTAGAGTTGTTTTAATTTGAAGCCATCTCACCGTATTTAATAAAGTGACAGTCAAGTACCAGTGTAACTGAAAGCCCCAGACAGACAGAAAGACATAAGTGCCTACTAATGTTTCTGTTTTTATTTCCTTTGCTGGTTATTTCCATATCTCTAAATAATATTTTTATATGACTACTTCTCAATTTTACACATTTTACATTGGTTTCCTTCCATAACAGATAAAGATGTAGGTTGTGTACATCATCCTCTCTTCTCTCTTTCTAATGGGGTTCTATATTTGTTTTTAATATGTTTGACAATTACCTTTATAACGTTAAATATTATATTTATAACATTTTTCCTTGTTCCCCTACTCTTATCTTCAGTTTTTCTTTTCTGTCCCTTTTCTCTAGTTGTTTTTAAAAAAGTTCTATTTTAATAGTTCCCTGCAATGATCTTTCACTGAATATTATGGTCTTGTCTGTACCTACATTAACCTGTGACCTCTTGCCTTTATAAAAAACAAGGCTTCTCCCTTAACTACCCTGAGTTTCTACTATTGTGGTTTTCTTTATTTCTACTTCTTTTCTTTCCCCTCTCCTACTACTGTTTCTCTATCTCCAATTTTTGCACTTCTTCCTCTTTCTACATCCAACTCAACAGTTGTTTCCTACAGCTCAGTTATTAAACTTCAACTCTTCTCTATATACTCTGGGAGCATTAATTTATTACTATGGCTTAAATTTTCACTTCTTTGTAGATATTTCAAACTGTATATCCCTAGACTATTTTCTTATTCTAACTCTTGTCTGTTATCTCCTATAGTCAAACAATTTCTAAGCTCCATGAGATCAGAAAAAAAATGATCTTGAGATTTAAATCCACCATTAACTAATATTGGGGTCTTTTCTGTTATTTGGGTAAAGTAATCTGCAAATGAGAAATATAGTACCTAACCTACCCATTACAACAAATTGTTCTAGGTTCAAATATGAAAAAAGATGTGCAAGTGTTTTATAAATGGCAAATTATTATACAAATGTAAGACTTTATTACTACTATTACTGCCTCATGCCTTCATTTATATTACTCCCCTTTTTTCATGCAATTGGTTTCTCCTGCAGTTATATTCTTCAAAGCTCAACTTTCCCTCAAAACACTGTAGCACTTATATTGCTTTCTATTTATTGTTTTGATATTAATATTGTGTTCCAATTCTTTCTAACTACTGTAACACTCAGAGTATTGTTCTGCATGTAAATGATTAACAACTATTTGTTGGCTGATTAACTTAAAATTTTGTATTAAGTTGAAAGTTTATATTCGGAATTCTATCATATTTAGGATAATTATTAATCCTGTGTCAAACACTGTTCAAACCAATGAAGATATAAATATCATGTCTATTTCTTTCAAATAACTTAAAGATTTACCCTAGGGAATAAAAATGCCAGCAGCTTTTGTTTTAGTTGCCCTCTCTAAAGAAAGTATCCTTCCCTGAAAATAGGAGCATTCAATATATTACATAAAACCAAGAAGCTTTACATTCTTTTCTCATCTATGTAATTTACTCAGTTATTATTATGATTGTGCATTGTATATATATATTCTGCTAAAAAGTAAGCCACATGATGAGAAAAATCTTTAATTTGTTTACTAATATATTTAAAATTCCCAAGAATGTGGGAACTCAATATTTATTGAAAAAATGAATGTGGCATTTGTTAGAGAACTACCAATAAATGAATGGAATTTCCCAGCAGTTGTATAAACACAGCTGTCACTAGATAATATGAAATTTAAGTATGTCCAGTTCATAAATTATTTATTCGTACCATAAAGGTGAAGTAATATTTCAGCTGGGTTATAAAAGATGAGCAAAATTTTGACAGAGACAATGGAGAAGTTGATATCCAAAAACAACCACTTAGTTAAAAGCAGAACTGGGCTGTGAAATTACATTATGAGATGCAATATTACAACATGATTCTGAAGGATGAAACTAAAGTAGAAAACAATTTACAGCTGAGAAGCCAGTCAAAGTGGATGATGGCAGAAACACAGAGTTGGCCAGTGATGTGATAAGCATGATGACAGGCTAAAGGAAATAAAAGCAGCATAGAATATGTGATGCCTCTTCACAACACTTTTTTTTTTTTTTAGAGAAATACTGTTTATGTTCTTAGCCTACTTTTCGATGGGATTATTTGTTTTGTTTTGTTTTTTTCTTGTTGATTTGAGTTTGTTGTAGATTTTGGGCATTATTTATTTGTCTCATATATAGATTATGAAGATTTTTTTCCCACTCTGTGGGTTGTCTGTTTACTCTGCTAACTGTCCTTTTGCCATGCAAAATCTCTTTAGTTTACTTAAGTCCCAGCTATTTATCTTTGTTTTATTTCATTTGCTTTTGGGATCTTGGTCATGAAATCCTTGCCTAAGCCAATGCCTAGAAGGGTATTTCCAATGTTATCTTCTGAAATGTTTATAGTCTCACAAATCACCACTAAAGAACTTACTAATGTAACCAAACACCACCTGTTCCCCAATAACCTATGGAAATAAACATAAAATAAAATAAAAAATAAAGAAATACTAAATTATAAAATAGGTGGGAGGAAATGCTGGTTTGTTCTGATAACTTTTTGATTCATTTTTAAATTATGTGTACTTTGCAAAGATTTTTTTTCCTATTTTTTTAACTGTGATACTGTGTTGCTACTTTGCTATGTCCAAGCATAGAAATGCCTTCATCACCCATCATGAGATTTGGTGTCTTCTTGTTGACTTCTGACTCTCAATAATAAATTCTAATTCCACACTCTTTCTTAGAAGATGTCTTATTTTCATAGGTATGCACGTGCCATGGTGGTTTACATGTTCTGCACATGTACCCTAGAACTTAAAGTATAATAAGTTAAAAAAAAAAGACAGTCCTGGCTTGGTGGCTCACACCTGTAATCCCAGCACTTTGAGAGGCAGAGGTGGGTGGATTGTTTGACCCCAGGAGTTTGAGACCAGTCTGGGCAACATGGCAAGACCCTATCTCTATTAAAAATAGGAATTTTCTTTAAAAGAAAATGTCTTTTTAAAAAGACTTTTTAAAAAAGAAATGTCTCTTGAAAAAAGAAATGCTCTAGAATGTGACATTTCTAGTGCTTCTCCCAAATCACAATATACAGGTAGAAGTTATGCCACACATGTATTTGAGAATGAAACAAGCCAACGTTTTGTTTCAATTATTTGGAATGCATAATGATATAGAAAAAATACTGAACTGTGGATCAAGAGTGCTATAATAAGACATATTTCTGAGAATAAAAACAATATCTGTATAATAAAAAATCAAGAAATAGGAACAGATAATTTATACAGGAGAAAATAAATATGAGGCAAAATCATGAAAAAATATTGACCATAGTTAGTAATCAAAGCAACCCCTAGAGATTATTTTGCAACTAGTAATGTGACTAGTATACATATATAAATCTTATTCATATTAACTATATCAATACATAAAATATAATTTTTACATGTATTGTGTATGTATGATATATCTTACAACTGTTGAAGCTTCAGTGACAGCAGTACATTTAATCACTGCTGACTTCAGAAACGGACCAATATAAGCCAGCTCAACCTTCCTCTGGGCCTATATGGGAATATGTAGGAAGAGTCATAAATGGTAAAATAATATTTGACTCAATAATCCCACCCCTAAAATTATAATAAAAAATTTTCAGAAGGAAAAACAAACTCTATGCATAAAGAACATGATTGTAATACTGTCTATAAGAGAAAAACTTTGGTATAAATGTATAATACACAAAAATTATGTATACTTATAAATTAATGTATAAAATGTATTGGTATAATGTAGAAAATTAAAGGGGGGTTAGTAATATCTGAAATTGATTAGTATGCATTCATTGAAATAATAATGATTGAGCCTAGGGAAATAGTTTGTATTATAAGGCTAAAATAAATAAGCAACGAAAAATACTATGGGATTGCAAATAAATGAAAATTTTCATGTTCAAGGATAAAGAATATGCATTAATATGCAAATCTGAAAATAATTGTGTTAGTGTGGTGGAATTTGGGGTGACTACAAGATATTTTAAATATATTTTCATTTTTTACATTGTATTTTTATTTTTGAAAGTTCTAATCCATTAATGTAGTTGTGAAAGTTTAGGCTGATGGAGTAACATTGTTGGGCCTTGGTTCCTGTACAAACACTGATGATTGGACTACCTTTCAGTACTTCTCACCCTTCAGAGTTCATTAAGATTATTCAGGGAGCTTGTTGAATGTGCATATTGCTGGACTTTATCTAAGATTTTGACTTGGTGGGTCTGGGGTGGAGATCAGAGGTCTGCCTTTTTAATAAGAAATAATAAAAATGATATTCAAGTTTCCTTTCATCTATTACATTCTGTGCTTTGGTGTGATCCTTAACACACCAAAGATGTCTTGATTAATAGACAAATAAAATCTTTCTTTTTATTTGCATTTTTCTACCTTGTTCCTCAGCCTGAAGCACCGTGGATTCATAAGCTCCTTTAAAGAACAACTGAGCGCTTGGTTTCACAGAACGGCCTTACTACAGTAAGCACCAGCTACTCTCAAATGAGCACTTCTACCTCTGTGGAACTGAAATAAAAACAAGTCTTCCATGAGTATCAAGAGCTGCTTTTTTTTTTGGCATATAATTTACAGAAGTGATTTATAGACATGCTTTTTTTTAAAAATGTATCAAATGTCTCAATTATTCAGACCAAAGTAATGTAGCATTTTACCTCATGTTCTGAAGCTTCAGTCTGGAAACCATTTCTAAATTTGGGTTCAAATGTACTCCCCTTCAACACTCTTATCATAGTTCATTAAACTTCTCTTTAACTTAGCATACAAACTAAAAGTAAACAGAGAATGAAAGGGAGGAACCAGATCTTCCACACCCTGAAGGGAAATAGAGAACTATATATAGATAGTAACTCCTGACAAAAATTTTTTGTTTGATCAAATTTTAGTCATGCTCCTGAACCATCCCCTAGGCCTATCTAAGCATTTCCCTTATAAAATCTGTGTTAGCAAAAACGCTGCTAAATCATTTTAGCGAGAGTATTACACCCTTAATAGCTGATTCTTCAATATATGATCAGGTTTCTCATCCTCCACTATCCTCCAGGAGATTTCTCAACACCCTGGAATCCCGTTAAGTCAGTATAGCCAGAATCCTCCTTTATCCACAATGTTACTTCTCAGTAATTTTCCATCCACTGACTGACACCCTGCTCTTTGGCTATAAATTCCTATTTGCTCATGCTGCATTCATAGTAGAGCCCAATCTCTCTTCTCCAAGGAAACACCCCATTCTCATGGTTCCTATACCGATTATGACAGCTCCCCTTTGAAGAAAGTCTGCTTACCTTCTTTAATGAGTATCAGTGAATACTTTAATACCTTACCCCCTCCACACACATATAGAATTCTAAATCTAATTATTTACTGTTACTTCTTTTTCTCCTTATTTTATTTATTTAATGATAAACTGCAAATGTTCATGAGATAATAACACACATTTCTCAATCACTTTACATATTTCTGTGAATATGCATGTCCCATTATTTCCTGAGAGCAGGATACTGGTGTGGAAGGAAAGAGAGAGAAATAGAGATGAATATGAAGGCTTCCTTCATTTCACCCAGTATGCTTTCTGCCTTTTGGTTATAATCTTGACTTCAGTTTGCTCTCAGAAATGACAACATTTCAGATCCAATTCTTAAAGAGTTGTTATTTTTCTAAACCGTGTAATAACTTTACATATATCTACATGACATATATTTTTAAAAGTTATAAGAAAAGTTTGGAAACAATCCAATTAGCTCTCAATAAGTGATTAAATGATTTGTTGAATATATAACAGTACTTAAACACAATGGAATGCTGTGTGAATGTGAAAAAGAATAAGAAAGCTCTCTATGTAGTGTCCTGGGAAGTGCTTCAATATAAATTTAAGTGAAAAAAATCAAGGTGCAAAGGAGAAGATATGCTTTGTTATTTATAGTGTTTTTAAAAGTAGGGAAGGGCTGACATATATTTGCATTTGCCTATGTTTGCATAAAGAGACTGTGGTAGGATGCAAAATAAAATAATAAAAGTGGTTACCCATAAGGGAAGAGTGGTATTTGGAGAAATAATAGGTTAGAGAAAGAGATGAAGTTTAGACCTAATACTAATATTCTGCCAGTACACATTGAATGAGCCGTAATGGTTGAAAAAAATACAACCGTATTTCTAAATCAGTTGGTAAATGGCAGCTACACTCTTCACCACCCCATTCCCCTGACACCTTGAATGCTGCCCAGCCTTCTCTCCTGGAACATCAGGGATATTCCAGGAATCAAAAGTAAGGAAATAATTACAAGTATAAAAGACTTATTTGGTGAAACATTTGTGAAAGGTAAAAGGAGAGACAGCAGAAGTAGGCAAGAAGAGACTGTAGACTGCCATGCAAGGCGGGCATCCATGAAAGAAGAAAGGAAACAAAAGAGCCTCACCTGTATTGCAGCTCAGGGAAAATCTCAGCCAGGTCAATGAGAAGCCCAGAGCAAAGACTGCTCTTTAGAGGAATCTATGTTAGGCAGAAATACCCAGGCCTTAGTACTCTCACAGTGTTTTATTGTTGTCTTGAAAAAGTCCAGTGAGAGTGTAGCTGCAGCTTGAATACTAGTGATTCTCAAATGAGCAGAGGCTGTTAGCTGATGCTACTCCTCAGAAAAATCTCCCCTGAAGTGTGCCGCAATTTCCCTTGACCACCACAGCAAAAATCTATTTCTTTATCCGTATTCACTACTCAAAAGTTCTATGGGCTTTTCCTCCTTAGGGAAAACTTAAAAGAGGAAGGGTAGAGGTAAAACCACAGTCCTTATCCCTCCAGTTGATCTTAGGGCCGCAGCTGGTCTTCCTCCTTGTGCATTGTTCATTCTAAATTCCTTTCATTCTCCTATGTGTCTTCGTGTTTTACCTGGTGTTATACTCTGAAATTTCATTTCTGAAGGGTCTGAACCCTTAGAAATTGCAATCTTCTCAGGGTCCATTCACAGTTAAAATTGGGCAAGGGATTGCGAAGAGAAGCCCAAATGGATCTTGTGGCTTCTGCCAATATTCTTTCCTTTCCACATTACAAAAAACAACTCTACCTCCCCTCTGCTTATTAGATTAAATTACCCTTCTCAAAATGGTGATTCTTTTCAACATGTCGTTTCTAAGTACAAGGAGTACAAAGTTCCCTAGCAACAGCAGTAACTTGTTCTTTAATGGGACTCTTGGTATGTCCCTTGGCAATCTTTATGTCCCTCTTTTGGGATAAGGACTTATAACTCTGTACAGCCTAGAGCTGATGTGACAAGAAGCACATGGGCTCCCAGTGAGTCATTTTGAGAGTGGTGGCAAGTGGGGCCATTCTTAATTCTATCTTTTATGGCATATGTGTTTTTCCTATTGAGGATAAAACACCATTTAGAAATACCTGTTTTAATTTTTATACTGCATCTTACAGATGGAGCTTCATCTTGGAGAGTATTGCATTCAAGCTAATGCTTCCTCATTGTGACTTCAGTAGATTATTCAAGCTGTCTGTGAGGTCAGCTGCTTCTGAATGGTGCAGTATGTAGTATGACCATGTACTCCATGATCATGGGCCCATTTACATACCTCCCTTACAGCCTAATCCCCTGGTCAGATGCTATTCTTCCTCAAGGTTACCCCTGAGTTTGGGTGTAAGGCAAGTGCTGCTCATTTTCAGCTAGAACTCACATATTCAGCCAAAATATTTATAAATCAAGCTCAGGCATTTTTTTCCTCCATCGGATGGCCATAGGTGTAAGTTAAAGAAGGATGCTGGAGCAAGCACAGTGGATGATATGGAGCTCTGTGGTACCTGCTCATGAAGCTTACTTATACCCTCTGGTCCTACTCAGACAAGATCCCAGAGTGACTGTATTCTACTTTTGGATACCTTGACAGCAGCACCACACTTCCAGTACAAATTTACTGTATTAGTTTGTTCTCACATTGCTAATAAAGACATACCAGAGACGGGGTAATTTATAAAGGAAAGAGGTTTAATGGACTCACAGTTTCATATGGCTAGGGAAACTTCACAATCAAGGCCAAAGACAAAGGAAGAACAAATGGACATCTTACATGGTAGCAGGTAAGAGAGCTTGTGTAGGGGAACTCTCATTTATAAAACCATCAGATCTCTTGAAATTTATTCACTATCACCAGAACAGCATGAGAAGGACCTGCACTATTATTCAATCAACTCCCACCGGATCTTTCTCATGACACGTGGGAATTATGGGAGCTAAAATTCAAGATGAGATTTGGGTAGGGATACAGCCAAACCATATCAACAAATAATGAGCACAGTGCCTAATAGGTAGTTTTTCAATCCTCATCCTCCCACCACCCTCCACTCTCAAGTACTCCTCAATGTCTGTTGTCTGTTGTTGCCTTCTTTCTGTCCATATACTTGATGTTTATCTCCCACTTATAAGTGAGAACATACAGTATTTAGTTTTCTATTCTCCTTTAGTTCACTTATAATAATGGCTGCCAGCTCTACCATCTTGTTGCAAAGAACATGATGGCTTTCTTTTGTATGGCTGTGTAGTGTTCCATGGGGTATATTATCACATATTTTATATCCAGTCTACTGTTGATGGACATTTAGGTTGATTTCATATCTTTGCTAGTGTGAATAGTGCTGTGATTAACAGAGGCATGCATGTGTATTTATGGTAGAATGATTTATATTTCTGTGGGCATATATACCCAATAATTGGAATGCTGATTTGAAAGGTAGTTATGTTTTGAGTTCTTTGAGGAATCACAACAATACTTTCCACAAAGGCTGAACAAATTTACACTTCCATCAGTAGTGTAATTTTGTTTTTCTCTGCAACCTTGCCAGCATCTGTTATTTTTTTTGGCTTTTTAATAATGACATTCTGGCTGGTATGAGATAATCTCATTGTGATTTAAATTTGCATTACTCTAATGATTAGTGATATTGAGCATTCATATTTTTGTCAGCTGCATGTATGTCTTCTTTAGAGAAATATCTGCTCAAGTCTTTTGCCCACATTTTAATGGGGCTGATTGTTTTTGCTTGTAAATTTCTTTAAGTTCTTTATAGATTCTGAATGTTAGACTTTTGTTGGATGCATAATTTGCAAATATTTTCTTCTGTTCTGTAGGTTGTCTGTTTATTCTGTTGACAGTGTCTTTTGCTGTGAGAAAACTCTTTAATTAGGTCACATCTGTCAATTCTGTTTTTGTTGCAGTCGCTTTTGATATCTTCATTGGTGAAATCATTGACAGTTCCTATATTCAAAATGGTATTTATTAGGTTATCTTTCAGAATTTTTGTACTTTTATGGTTTACATGTAAATCTTTAATACAGCTTGAGTTGATTTTTGTATATGGTGTAGGAAGGAGTTCAATCTTCTGCATGTGGCCAGCCAGTTATCCGAGAATCATTTATTGAATAAGGAGTCTTTTCCCACTGCTTGTTCTCCTCAACTTTGACTAAGATCAAATGATTGTAGGTGTGCAGGATTATTTCTGTACTCTCTGTTCTGTTCATTGGCCTATGCTTCTGTTTTTGTACCAGTACCATGCTGTTTTGGTTACTTTGTTTTGCATGATAGTTGAAGTCAGGCAATATGATGTCTCCAGCTTTGTTCTTTTTGTTGAGGATTCGCTTGGCTATTTGAACTGTTTGTTGGTTCCACATGAATTTTTAAATAGGCTTTTTTAATTCTATGAAGAATGTAATTGGTACTTTGGTAGGAATAGCATTGAATCTGTAAATGGCTTTGGGCAGTATGGACATTTTAACAATATTGTTTCTTCTTATTCATGAATATGAAATATTTCTCCATTTGTTTGTGTAATCTCTTATTTCTTTGAGTTGTATTTTGTAATTCTCATTTTAGAGATCTTTCTCCTCCCTGTCAGTTGTATTCCTAGGTATTTTATTCTTTTTGTGCCTACTGTGAATGAAATTGCATTCTTGATTTGGCTCTTAGTTTGGATGTTGTTTGTGTGCAGGAATGCTACTGATGTTTCTACATTGATTTTTTTTCTCTACAACCATCTTCTTTTCAATGACTTAAACACCAGTGTGGAGACTTAGATTTAAACAGCCTCTTTTCTTTGCTCTGTGCTTTGGAATGGGTAGGGACTGCATTTCCCACCTTGACTGAGTAAAGTTGAAACCTTGTAAATAAATAAATAATTTCCTAAAACCACAAAATCCAAATAAGTCCTAGTTTTCAGCAAGGAGCAGGACGTTCCCCGGCACCCACTGTCACTGCTCCACTTGAGGTCCTGGCCATGCCTGCGGCGAGGAGGATGCAGCAAGAATGGCTTCCCTTCTATTTACTGCTCTCCAGAAGGGCTGAGAATCTGCTCCCGCCTGCTGGAGCTGATGGCATCTCGTTCTGAGAAAAATCTTGCTAGGGCGGGTCATCTGGCAGCACCAGCACCTAACCCTGAGTGATGGAAAACTGAAACTTTGTACAAAACTGGGCTAGCACTCACCGTCTTAGGTAGCGGATTTATTGAGTGAATACTGTGCTTGGGCCTTTTTCATGTATACTTGGATCCTGGTCCTTGGAGCAGCTGAAAAAAACCGTTCGGGCCACAATGAAATGAAAGGTCTTGTGAGGTTTGCAAGGCAGAGTGGTCTGTAGTATTAACACGGAAACTGCGGCAACACAAACCCAAATCAACTGTGCTACTTCTTGCTGGGAGGCAAGCTGTTGTCAGGCTTTGTGGTCGCTCTTTTGGTGCTTGACCTAATTATTTTGAATCCTGAAAGGTTGCTGAGTTATTTATCAGATCAAAAAGTCTTTGGAAAGACACTATGGGGTTTTCTAGTTATAGAATCATATCATCTGCAAACAGAATTAATTTATTATTTTCCTTTTTGGATCCACTTTATTTATTTTCCTTGACTGGTTGCTCTAACCAAGACTTCTAGTATTATGTTGAGCTTCTTATATGTTCTGGTTATTAATCCCTTTTCAGATGGGTAGTTTGCAAGTACTTTCTCTCATTCTAGGTTTTCCCATTACTTTGTGGTTTGTTCCCTTTGCTGTGCAGGAGCTTTTTAACATGATGTGATTCTATTTGTCCATTTATGCTTCGGTTGCCCATGTTTGTGGGGTATTACTCAGGAAATTTTTTTTTGCAGTAGTTTCATAGTTTGGTGTATTAGATTTAATGCTTTAACTCATTTTAATTTTATTTCTGTATATGACAAGAGATAGGGGTCTCATCTCATTCTTTTGCATATGGATATTCAGTTTTCTCAGCACCATTTATTGAAGAAACTGTCTTTTCCCCAGTGTATGTTCTTGACACACTTGTTGAAAATGAGTTCTATTTAGGTGTCTGCATTATTTTTCTAGGTTCTCTATACTGTTCCATTGGTCTATGTGTCTATTTCTATGCCAGTACCATGCTGTTTTGGTTACTATGGCTCTGTAGTATAATTGAAGAAAGATAATGTGAGTCCTCCAGTTTTGTTTATTTTGCTCAATAGCATTGTTTCTTCTATTTTGTTGCTCCATATAAATTTTAGGATTTGTTTCCATTTATGTGAAGAATGTTATTGGTATTTTGTTAGAGATTGCATTGAATATGTAGATTTCTTTGGGTAGTATGGACATTTTTAACAATATTGATTCTTCAAATCCATGATCATAGAATATCTTTTCATTTTTGTTGTCCTCCTCAATTTCCTACATCAGTGTCCTACGGTTTTCATTATAGAGATCTTTTATTTTTTGGTTAATTACTAGATATTTAATTTTATGTGTGGCTACTGTAAGTGGGGTTATATTTTTTATTTCTTTTTCAGCTTATTGTTTGTTGTCATATAGAGCTGCTACTGATTTGTTTATGTTGATTTTGTATCCTGAAATTTTAGTGAATTTATCACTTCTGGTAATTTTTTTGTGGAGTCTTTTTAGGTTTTTCCAAATTAAAAAAAAATCATCTGCAAACAAAGATGATTTGACTTTTTCCTTTTCAATTTAGATATCCTTTATTTCTTTCTCATGTCTAATTGTTTTGGCTAAGACTTTCAGTACTATGTTGAATACTAGTAGTAAAAGTGGGTGTCCTTGTAGTTTTCCATATCTTAGAGGTAAGCTTTAAACTTTTTTTCCATTCATGACACTACTTGTGGGTCTGTCATATATGGCCTTTACTATGTTGAGATATAGTCCTTCTATACCCAGTTTTTTGATGCTTTCTGTCATAAAGGGATGTTGAATTTTATTAAATGCTATATTCAGTATCCATTTAAATGATCATATGGTTTTGTTCTTCATTCTCTTCATGTGATGTACCACATTGATTTGCATATGTGAAACCATTCTTGCATCCCAGGGATAAATCTTACTTCTTCATGATGAATGAACTTTTAAACATATTATTGAATTTGGTTTCTAGTATTGTGTTCAAGATATTTACAACAATATTAATCAGAAATATTGGCCTATAGCTTTCTTTTTTTGTTTGTCTTTGTGTGGTTTTGGTTTCAGATTAATAGTGACCTCATGGAATGAGTTTGGAAGTATCCCTTTCTCCTCTATTTTTTGAAATAGGTTGAGTAGGGTCAGTATTAGTTCTTCTTTGCTTGGTAGAATTCCTCGGTGAAACCATTGGGACCTAGGTTTTTCTTTACACAGAGATTTTTGGTTATGGTTTCTATTTAATTACTTGTTATTGGTCTATTCAGGTTTTGAATTTTTTTTCTGGTTCAATCTTGGTGGGTTGTATTTATCTAGGAATTTTTCCAATTTCTCCAGATTTTCCAATTTATTGGCATATTGTTGCACATAATGGCTACTAATGATTCATTAAATTTCTGCACTGGCAGTTGAAATGTATCCTTTTTCATCTCTGATTTTATTTATTTGAATCTTTTAAATTTCATTTAACTTTTCGAAAAAAAAACCTTTCGTTTCATTGATGTTTTCTATTTTTAAATTTCAAGTTCATTAATTGTTTCTCTAATCTTTGTTTATTTTCTTCTACTTATTTTAGCTTTGATTTGCTCCTGCTTTTCTAGTTCTTTAAGATGCACCGTTAGTTTTTTTTATTTGAAAATTTTCTTCTTTTTTCATATAGGCACTTATAGCTATACACTTATCTTTTAGTACTGCTTTGCAGTATCTCATAGGTTTTAATATGTGGTATTTCCAAAATAATTTTTTTCAAGAAATGTTTCAATTGTCTTCTTAAGTTTTTCATTGATCTACTAGTCATTCAGGAGCATATTGTTTAATTTTCATGTGTTTGTTGACTTTGACTTTCCAAAATTCCTATTGTAATTGATTTTTGGTTTTATTCCACTGTGGTCAGCAAAGATCAGAGAAGTTACTTGATGCTATTGTAATTTGTTTTCATGTTTTAAGACTTGTTCCATAACTTAACATATGGTCTGTCTTTGAGGAAAATCTATGTGCTGAGAAAAAAAAAAAAAACACATGTACTCTGCATCTGTTGCTTGCAAGGCTCTTTAAATATTGATTTGATCCATTTGGTCAACAGGACAGATTAACTCTGATGTTTCTTGTTGATTTTCTGTCTGAAATATGTGTCCAGTGCTAAAAGTGGGATGTTGAAGTCTCCCACTATTGTTGTATTGGAATCTATATCTTTCTTTAACTGTAATAATATTTGCTTCATATGTCTGGTTGCTGTAGTGTTGGGTGCATTATGTATTTTAAATTGTTATACCCTTTTGCTGAATTAACTCCTTTATCATCAGTGACATTTTTGTCTATTCTTATAGTTTCTGTCTTGAAATCTATTTTCTCTGATATAAATATAGATACTCCTGTTCTTTTCTGCTTTCCATTGGCATGAAATAGCTTTTGCAATGTCCTTACTTTTAGCGTGTGTGTGCCTTTATAGATCAAGTGTGTTTCTTGTAGGCAACAGGTTAATGAATTTTGTATTTTTATCCAATCAGCATTCTATGTCTTTTTTGATTGGAGAGTTTAGACAATTACATTCAATGTTATTATTGACAAGTAAGAACGTACTCTTGACATTTTTTTCTTTGTTTTCAGGTTGTTTTGTGGTCTTGTCTTCCTTCTTTTTATTTTTTATTTTTTACTTCCTTTAGTGAAGGTGATTTTTTTCTGGTGATATGATCTAGTTTCTTTCTTTTATTATTTCTGTATTTCTTGTAGGTTTTCTGGTGTTAGGGTACCTTGAAGTTTGTAAATACTATCTTAACACCCATTATTTTAACCTAGTAACAACTAAACACTGTTTGCATATACAAACCAACAAACGACTACAAAGAAAACTAACAAAAATGCTACACCTTAAAATCTTTTTTCTGCTTTTCATCTTTTTGTTGTTTCTATTTGTATCTTATTGTACTGTCTATGTTTTCAAAAGTTGTTGTAGTTACTATTTTTGATTGGTTATTTAGTCTTTCTGCTTTGGATAGAAGTAGTTTACACACCACAGTTACAGAGTCATAATGTCCTGTGATTTTCTGTGTACTTACTATTACGAGTGAATTTTGTATTTTCAGGTAATTACTTATTCCTCATTAATGTTCTTTCTAATTAAAGTACTCACATTACAAGTAGGACAGGTCTGGTGTTTACTAAATGTCTCAGCTTTTGTTTGTCTGAAAAAGTATTTATGTCACCTTTAGGTTTGAAGAATAGTTTTGCCAGATGTACTATTTTAGGGTCTCTTTTTCTTCTTCAGCACTTCAAATATGTCATCCCACTCTCTTCTGCTAGACATTTTGGAGCTACATTGGATGTTATTTGTTTCTTTTTTTTTCTTGCTGCCTTTATGATTTTTTCTTTATTCTTGGTCTTTGGAAATTTGATTATTAAATGACTTGAGGTAGTCTTTTGGATAAATTGGCTTAATGTTGTATAATCTTCTTGTACTTTCATATTAATATTCTTCTCTAGGTTTTGGAAGTTCTGTGTTCTTATCTCTTGGAATACACTTTCTACACCTATCTCTTTCTCTACCTCTCCTTCAAGGCCAATAACTCTTAAATTTGCCCTTTTGAGGCTATTTTCTACATTCTGTATGTGTGCGTCATTGCTTCATTGTTTTTTTTCTTTTGTCTCCTCTGGCTGTGTATTTTCAAATAGCTTTTCTTTCAGCTAACTGTTTCTTCCTTCTGCTTGACCAATTCTGTTATTAAGAGACTCTGATGCATTTTTATTATGCTAATTTCATTTTTCAGCTCCAGAATTTCTGCTTGATTCTCTTTAATTATTTTAATATTTGTTAAATTTATCGGATAGAATTATATGTTCTTTTGTTGCCCGGAATTTCTTTGCATTTTCTCAAAACATCAGACTAGTAGCGGATCTCTCGGCAGAGACCCTACAAACCAGAAGAGAGTGGGGTCCAATATTCAACATTCTTAAAGAAAATAATTTTCAACCTAGAATTTCACATACAGCCAAACTAAGCTTCATAAGTGAAGGAGAAATAAAATTCTTTATAGACAAGCGCATGCTGAGACATTTTGTCACCACCAAGCTTTGTTTTGTTGATTCTTCGTATTCTTTTTCAGTCCCTGTTTCACTTAGTTCTGATCTGATTTGGTTATTTCTTATCTTCTACTAATTTGAGATTTGGTTTCTTCTCACTTTTCTAGTTATTTGAGGTGTGTCATTAGGTTATTAATTTGTAATCTTTCTACTTTTTTGATGTAGGTATTTAATACTATAAACTTGCCTTTTAACACTGCATCTGCTTCATCCCTCAGGTTTTGATGTTGTGTTTTCATTTACATATATATATATTTACTTTTCTTCTTAATTTATTGAATGACTCAATGGTAATTCAGGAGCATGTTGTTTAGTTTTCATGTATTTGTATATTTTTTCAAAGTTTCTCTTGGTACTAACTTCTGGCTTTATTCAACTTTGATGTGAAAAGATACTTGATTGATTTCATTTTTGTAAAACTTTGTTGACGCTTTTTTGTGCCCTTGCTTATGGTCTATCTTGGAGAATGTTCCAAGAATGGGTCTTTATAAAAGGCCAATAACTCAATAAAAAATAAGCATAGGACATGAAAAGATGGCCTACAAAAATAAAATATAAACATCCCAATAACATGTGTAAACGTGTTACTTATAAGTAAGAACAAGTTAAAATAACAGCAAAATGCAATTTTATGAAGTATCATTTTAATAAAAATCTTAAGCTTACAACAGAGACCACTGGAAATGCTGTGGAGATGTAGGGACTGTGATACATTACTGGTGGACATATAAATTAGCATAACCCTGAAAAAGGGCAATTTGTCACCGTACATTCAAATTTCACATGCTTTGTGTGTGTGTGTGTGTGTGTGTGTCCAGGAAAACTACTTCTGAGATTTGTCCTACAGATATATTAGCAGGTAAAATAATCACAGGGAACACTTAATATTTAAAATGCTATCAGAGGAGGTCAGAAACAATTCAAATAACCACCAATAGCCTACTGGCTTAATATTATGGTACACAAAGTCAATGGAATGCAATGCAGTTGTAAATAAGAATGAGAAAACTGTATGTTAACATAAAAAATTAAAGTGCATAACAATGTGCATAATTTGATAGTTTTATATTATAAATATAAGGGACTTAGGAATGTGTATTTACATGTACCTGTATTTGTAAATCAAATTTCAGGAAGAATTTACAAAAATCTAATTAGTGTGATTCTATTAATGAGGGTTCTGCAGAGAAACAGAACCAATAGGCTATATATATCATATGTATGTATGTATTATTTATATCTATATATGTGATTTATTATATATAATTGATATTTATGATTCCTATATAAAATATATGATATATATATATATATACAGATAAATTATTTTGAGGAATTGGTACACCTGATTACGGAGGCTAAAAATTCCCATGAGCTGCCCTCTACAACCTTGGGACACAGTCTGAAGTCCTCAGAACTAGGGAAGCTAATGATTAAATCTCAGTTTGAAGTTAGAAAAAGATGAGATGTCCCAGCTCGAGTGGTAAGGCAGAAAACAAATGGGCAATTTTCTTTTTCCTTTGCCCTTTGTACTATTTAATTTGAAAATTTATTGGGTGATGCCCAACCACATTTGGGAGAAATCATTACTGAATTCACCCATTTAAATGTTAATTTCATCGAAAAACACCCTCACAAGCAAACTCAGAAACACACCCTGGGGCCCACTCAAGTTAATACGTAAAACTATCACAAGTCTGTTCTTGTCATCTTGGCACCCCTACACAACTTCCTAAACCATAATCTCCAAATAAATGTCATAATTCTTCGTAATATGAAACAACCATCTTGTGTACAACCAAAAATGTGCTAACTCATTCCCCAGAAAGGAAGGGAAGTCATTTCATACTTAAACCCTGTGATATAAAATTAATACATCTTAATAATAAATGGTGAGAGAATAAGAGAGTGGAAGGAAATAAGAAAACATAGATACACACACACACACAAATGTATTCATAGTATAATAAGGAGGAAAGATTCATTACAACTAAAGTTCCTTTTGCAGTAATTGGCTGTGTGGTTATTGTTGGTATTTATAACTATGTTTTTAACTACTCATTTTGTATTTGCTTTGCCTTCAGCAAATACTTCAGATGATTATGGTTGTGCGTCTCGTGAACCAAATTTTAATTCCTGTAGGATCTAGGTAATTAGTAGTCCTGCCTTCATTGGGTAGTTGTGTTTTCATTGAGTTTAATCATAAGGCATTGTAATACCTACAGTTGCCCTAAGATATCTCCTACATTTCAGTCATATTTTTTTTACTTCTATTGTAAAGTAGTAGTCAAATATATCCTTGGAAGTCAAGATCAATCACTCCAGCCAACACTGAAATTTCCTTATTTGCCCGTTAATTCAGAAGCATGAAGCACCCAAAGTGGCCATTGACAGTGTTAATTGCCAATTCAATGGAATCACTGTAACGTCTCCTAGTGGAAGCATTCTCTCCTCTCGGAATTACATTTATAGGCCAGTAGAGCATGAAGTAACAAAAACAGTAAGCAAAAATTTTTAGCTAGTGAGTTATTAGGGGCAATAGTGAGTGGTACCACTCTTATTCACACTCCTTCATTTCTGGACTCATGAATCCTGACTATTGAAGAAACAACACCGTATCCTAGACACTGACTCAGAACACATGCAGCCTTCTGGAGAACCTTGCCTTAGCCCTGCATGGTGTTTTCATCTAGTACACAATGTGACTGAATCCTCAAAACATCACTTACTGGTCTATCAAGACAGCTGATTCAGGATGGTGTAGAACATGGTGACACCAATGAATTCCATGAGTATGGGCCCACTGCTGCACATCTTTTGCTATGAATTGAGTTCCCTAATAAAATGTAATACTCTGTAGGATATCATGACACTGAATAATGCATTCTCTAAGTTCACAGATTGTAGTTTTGACAAAAGCATTGCATGCAAGGAAGTCAAATATATATCTATAGTAACTGTCTAATTTAATAAGAATAAAGTACTGGTTCTTCCACGAAGAAAGGTGTGCAATGTAATCAAACTGACACCAATATCTGCATGATTCCCTAGAAAATAGTGTCACCTTGGGGGCTTAATTTGGTCTCTGCCACTGACAGATTGGTCAATTCATGATGGCTAGAGCCAGATTCACCTTGGTGAGTGGAAATCTACAGCTCTGAGCACATGTATAATCTCCATATGTGCCACTGTGGATTCTTCGTTTATAAGCCCATTGGATGATGACAGAGGTGGCTGAAGAAAGAAGTTAACTAGTTTCCAATGAACAGGTCATACTATCTACTCAATTTTCAAATTTTCATTTGCTTAGATGACTTTTTGGTGAGCATTCACATAGGATGTAAATACCTTCACCTTCTTTGCTCACTCAGAGAGGTCTATCCATATACCTTTTCCCCAAATTTCTTTGTCACCATTTTTCCAATCATGTTCCTTCCAAGTCCTTGACCAAACCATTGGGAAAAATTTATAAATCAGTATACAATTGTACATTTGTCCAGTCTCTCCTTCCAAAGAAAGTGAACATCCAGGTGCACTGCTCCAAATTGTTTCCATAGAAAGAATTCCTCTTTTACCACTGTCCTTCAGGTATGTCCCAGAAATCGTCTGTCATGTTGTAGCTATCAAATTCCTGGTGGTGTGTGCATATCAATCAGAGCTATCTGTACAAAAGGCTCTAGATTTTTCTTCTTTTGTCAAATGACAGGTAAATCCTTATAAAGCAATAGGTGCAGAATGGGAGAGAGACAACTGTGTAGCAGAATAAGGGACAATGGGAATCTGGGTCACTTCTTTATATAACTTAATTATGCCTTAAGGGCATGCTTGGGTCTGTTCATGTATACAGCACTTCCATTTGATGATGGAATGTTGCTGCATACACTCAACTTTATAGCTTGATGGATTATGTAACACTCAGTTTGTGATTGTAGCTCAGATCCCTTGGTAACATGGTGGTTCATTGTTAAGCATTCAGTTTCTACTAAGGCCCAGTAGCAGGCCAACAAGTGTTGCTCTAAATGAGGGTAGTTATCATAAGATGATAGCAAGTCATGGCTTCAAAATCCTAAAGTCCTGTGCTATAATTCATCTATTGAGGTCTTCCAAAGGTTCCAAACAACACCTATATTGGCTAATGACACTGTGCAAGCAACATTATGTCTGCCTGAAATTACGACCCCAGTGGCAGAACAGCTGGCACAACAGGCTTAATCTGTTGTAGAACCTTCTCTTAATCTGGGCCTCACTTTAAACTAGGAGTAGGTTACTCCAAAAATTGGTCAGTAAATGTGGCATATGTTGCCTTAAGAATTCAGAAAAAAAAAAAGCCAACCAGTTATTGTGCCTCTTCCTGGTTATAGAAAGGGCCAGATGCAACAACTTCTCCATCTCTTTAGAAGGAGTATTTCCATATGTTCAACATTACTGCACTTCTAGAAATTTCACTGAGGTAGAATGTCTCTGAATTTTAGTCAGATTTATTTTTCACACTCTGACACACAATTATCTTACCAATAAGTCTAGAGTAGTTGCTACTTCTTACTCACTAAGTCTGATCAGCAAAATGTCTATGTGACACACCAGTGTGATATTTTGGGGAGGCAAAAGAAAATAAAGACCTTTGAAAAGTAAAGACTAACATTAGAATAGAAAATTGACAAACACCTGAGACAAGACAATGAAGCTATTTTGCTTACCTTGTCACCTGACAGCAGACGGGTTTTGGTGGGCTTTATGGATCAATGTAGAGAAAAGGCGTTTGCCAGATCAATGGCTGCTAACCCAGTACCAGAGATATGTTAATTTTCTCAAGTGATAAAACTACTTCTGGTATAGTAGTTGCAGTTAGTATCATTAGTTGGCTATGCTTACAACAGTCCACTGTTATTCCCCAAGATCCACATGTATCCTTCACAAATTAAACAGGAATGTCAAATGGAGATGTGGTGGGAATCACTCAACCCTGTATTTTTCAATTAATCAGTGGTGGTACTAATTGCTAAAATCTCTCTAAGAATGAAATATTGCATTTTGTTTATAATTAACCCAGATAGGGGCAGATCTAATGGCTTCCCCGTGGCTTGTTCCACTAAAATAGCCATCATTCTACAAGTCACAGGACACGTGTAGAGGTTCTTCCAGCTCCTACATGTGTCTACTTCAATTATGCATTTCAGAAATTAGAAAAAAGGGACAGATAGCATGGGGAGAAATGCCAGATGTAGGTGATGGGGAGGAAGGCAGCAAAGCACATTGCCATGTGTGTACCTATGCAACGATCTTCCATGTTCTTCACGTGTACCCCAAAACCTAAAATGCAATTTAAAAAAAAGAAAATAACTACGCAATGGAGTCAGACACACACTGTATCATCATGAGATAAATCTGAGCTGAAACTCCATGTATCACCTGACCTCCATAAATGTCCAACTTTAGTAAATTACAGTGATGTTTTGGGTCTCCTGTAATTAGTGTCAGTTCATAACTATAATTCAGTAGTTACTCAAAAGTCTTGATTATTTTATTTTCTCCAATGTACAACTACCCTGGCAAAAGTTAGTAAGCCATTTTTAGGAAGATGGGGAGAAAGATTAACAGTATAAACTTTCAGTGGTGGGAAAACAGGGAAAACGGCCAATAGGAGACAGGACTAAACTACAGTTCCAACTTGGACAAACAGAGCAGAGTGTGGGGACTCACATCATAAACTTTTCTCTAAGAACTAATGCAGGAATATACCAGGATAGCCAAAAGAATCAACAGACCCTTTGAAGGAAGTGGATTTCTCCTGCAGAATGTGGGTGACACCACAAATACTGTAAGTGCCCAAACTGTGAAGGTGAGAAAAAGAGATAATCCACCCCTGAACACACATCCTCACTAGGGAACTTGAATGTCCAAATCATGGGAGAAGGATTTGACTTTATCTAAAGCTGATTGAAACACAGAAGTAGAGGAAGAAGCAGCAAAAGCCAAGTGAAATCTCTGGGTCCCCAAGGAAGTCATTTCTTACTTTTCACACAGGTGCCCTTGGGGAAGGCTGCCAGAGAAACTGGGGAAAGGCCACAGAGAGAAGAAAACCTACAGCTAGACTTTGTAACAATTTCAAACAAACATGAAGTTTCCTGGCCAGAAATCATGGAAGGGAATTAATCCAGTGTGCAGACTTAACAGGCAGGGCAGTGTAAAAGCACTGCTTGTTTTCTTAGCTGGGAGTCTGGTAACCTGGAGCAAGTTATCAGCCCTGCTCACCCACTTCCTGTTAACAAACTTGGTGCTGCTGGGGGGAGCAGAGTGGGAGTGAGACCAGCCTTTTAGGTTGCATGGTGGCTTGGTGAGGACTGTAACTGCTGGTTTCCTTTCACTTTCCTGACAACCTGCATGACACAGCAGATGCAGCCATCCTCCTGAGAACATATAATTCCATTGACCTGGGAACCACAAACCTATCCCCTACAGCAGTGGCAGCAAGCCCCACCAAAGAGTCTGAACACAGACATGCCTAACACTGCCCCCATTTGATGGTCCTTCCCTACCTACCATGATAGATAAAGACAAATATTATTTCCTCTTGGAAGATATAGGGACCTACCCATCGCCTGATTCTCCCCTATACTACCATAGCAATGCTCTCTTGAAAGCACCACCTGCCGACAGTAGACCAACCAGCACAAAACTGCCACACTAAACAACTACAACTAAGGACCCTCAAAGAGTCCATTTCACTCCCCTGCCACCTTGACCAAAACAAGGGCTGTTATCCATGGCTGAGAGATCTGAAGATGGTTCACATCACAGGACTCTGTGCAGACCACCCCCAGTATCAGCCCAGAGCCTGGTAGCCCTTCTGGGTGGCTAAATCCAGAAGAGAAATAACAATCACTACAGTTTGGCTCTCAGAAAGCCACATACTTTAAAAAAAAGAGAGAGAAAGAATACTACATCAAGGGAGTACCTCATGGGACAAAATAATCTGAAGAGAAGCTTTGAGCCCCAGATCTTCCGTCTGAAATAACCTAACCAAATGAGAATGGACCAGAAAAACAACTCTAACAATATGACAAAACAAGGTTTTTTAACACCCCCAAAAGATCACACTAGCTTGCCAACAATGGATCCAAACCAAGAAGAAATTCCTGCATCACCAGAAAAAAAAAAAAAAACAGAAAGTTGATTATTAAGCTAATCAAGAAGGCACCAGCGAAAGGTGAAGTCCAATATAATGAAATTTTAAAAAAGATTCAAGATATGAGAGAAATTGTCAGCAAAATAGCATAAATTAATCACATCAGAAAATAAAGAAACACACAAATAAATGCAGAATGCATGAAATGTCTCAGCAATAGAATTGCAGAAGCAGAAGAAAAAAATCTCAGAGCTTGAAGGCAATGTCTTTCAAATAATTCAATCCAACAAAGATGAAGAAAAATAAATAAAGGACACACACAAAAAAATGCAGAATGTATGGAATGTTTCCACGATAGAATCAAAGAAGCAGAAAAAGAACCTCAGAGCTTGAAGACAAGGTTTTTCAAATAATCCAATCAAACAAAGACAAATAAAAAAAATAAAAACTAAACAAAGCCTCCAAGACGTTTGGGATTATGCCAAACAAACAGACTAAAAATAACTGGCATCCCTGAGGAAGAAGAGTAATCTAAAAGCTTGGAAAATATATTAGGGGGAATAATTGAGAAAAGCTTTCTTAGCCTTGCTTGTATTTGCATCTAGACATCCAAATACAAGAAGCTCAAAGAACACCTGGGAAATTGTTTGCAAAAGTATCATCACTTAAGAACATAGTAATTAGGTTATCTGAAGTCAAGATGATGGAAAAAAATGTTAGAAGCTGTGAGGCAAAAGCATCAGGTAACCTATAAGGAAATCCAATCAGATTAACAGTATATGTGTCAGCAGAAACCCTATGTGCTAAAAGATATTAGGGCCCTATCTTCAGCCTCATTAAACAACAAAATTATCAGGAAATTTTTTTAATCTAGAAAAACTAAGTTTCATAATTAAAGGAAAGATACAGTCTATTTCAGACAAACAAATGCTGAGAGAATCTGGCACTACCAAGACAGCACTATAATAACTGCTAAATAGAGCTCTAAATCTTGAAAAAAATTCTAAAAGTATATCAAAGCAGAAACCTTTAGAGCATGAATCTCACAGGACATATAAACATAAATACAATAAATAAATTTTTAAAAACAAGGTATTCAGGCAACAAATAGCATGATGACTGGAAGAGTACCTCACATCTCAATACTAACATTGAATGTAAATGACCAAAAAGCTACATTTAAAAGATACGGAATTGCAGAATTCACCAATCCAAGTGTCTGCTGCCTTAAAGAGACTCACTTAACACATTGGAACTCCCACAAAGTTAAAGCAAAGAGGAAAAATAAAAAAAGAACATTCCATACAAAAAGACACCAAAAAATGAGCAGGAGTAGCTATTTCCATATCAGACAAAACAAACTTTAAAGCAACAGCAGTTAAAAAAGACAAAGAGAGACATTATGTAGTGATAAAAGGCCTTATCCAACAGGAAAATATCACAATCTTAATATATATGCACCTGACAGGGGAGCGCCCAAATTTATAAAACAATTACTACTAGATGTATGAAATGAGATAGGCAGCGTTACAATAATAGTGGGGGAATTTAACACTTCACTGACAGCACTAGAAAGGTCATCAGGACACAAAGTTAACAAAGAAACAACGGATTTCAACTATACCCTAAAACAAATTGACTTAACAGATATTTATAAAACATTCTGCTCCACAGCTGCAAAATACACATTCTATTCATTGGTGCATAAGACTTTCTCCAAGATAAAACATATAATGGCCTGCAAAACACGTCTCTGTACATTTAAGAAGTGTGAAATTATATCAAGTACTCTCTCAGAACACAGTGGAATAAAATTGAAAATCAACTTCAGAAGGAACCTTCAAAACCATTCATATACACTGAAATTAATAACCTGCTCTTGAATGATCATTGTGACAACAATGAAATCAAGATAAAAATTAAATAATTCTTTGAACTCAACAATAACAGTGACATAACCCATAAAAACCTCTGAAATACAGCAAAGGCGATGTTAAGAAGAAAATTTATAGCTATAAATGCCTACTTCAAAAAGTCTGAAAGAGCACAAATAGACAATTTAAGGTCACACCTCAAAGAACTAGAGAAACAAGATAAAACCAAACCCAAACCAAGCAGAAAGAAAAGAAATAAAGGGGCTAGGGGAGGAATTCCAGGGGGTTGGGGGATTGAGGAGGGATAGCATTAGGAGAAATACCTAATATAAATGATGGGCAATGGATGCAGCAAATCGCCACCATGGCAGGTGTATACCTATGAAACAAACCTGCACAATCTGCACATGTACCCCAGAAATTAAAGTATAATAAATAAATTTTAAAAGAAAAGAAAAGCAATAACCAAGATCAGAGCAGAACTAAATAAAATTGAAGAATAAACAAACAATACAAAAGATAAATGAATCAAAAATCTGGTTCTTTGAACAGATAAATAAAACTGACAGACTATTGGCAAGGTTAACCAGAAAAAGAGTAGAAAAGATTCAAATAAGTTCAATTAGAACCCAAATGGGAGATATGACAACTGACACCACAGAAGTACAAAAGATTATTAAAGGATGCTATGGACACTTTTATGTGCATAAACAAGTAAACCTAGAGGAGATGGATAAATTCCTGAAAAGATACAACTCTCCTAGCTTGAATCAGAAGAAAATGGAAATCCTGACCAGACCAATAACTAGCAGGGAGATTTAAATGATAATTTAAAAAGTCACCAACAGAAAGTTGAAATCCAGACAGATTCACAGCTGAAACCTATCAGACATTGAAAGAATTGGGACCAATCCTATTGACACAAGATATTCCACAAGATAAAGATGGAATCCTCCCTAAATTATTCTATAAAGTCAGTATCACCTAAATACCAAAGCCAGAAAAAACAAGAAAAAATTACAGACAAATATCCCTGATTAACACAGATGCAAAAATCCTTAACAAAATACTGGCTAACCAAATCCAACAGCATAACAAAAAGATAATCCACCATGAGCAAGTGGGCTTCATACCAGGCATTCAGGGATGGTTTAACATATGCAAGTCAATAAATGTGATGCACCACATAAACAGAATTAAAAATCACATAATCATCTCAATAGATGCACAAAAAGCATTTGACAAAATTCAACATTCCTTTATGATTACAATTCTCAGCAAAATTGGCATACAAGGGACATTTCTCAATGTAATAAAAGCATCTGTTACAAACCCAAAAACAACATAATACTGAATATGAAAAAACTGAAAGCATTTTATCTGAGATCTAAAGAAATCTTTAGATCTTCTTCTCTGAAAGAAGACAAAGATGTCCACACTCACTACTTCTATTAAACATAGTATTGGAAGTCCTAGCAGGATCAATCAGACAAGAGAACAAGACAAGAGACAACTAAATCAGCAAAGAGAAAGCCAAATTATCATTTTTTCCAGATGATATGATTGTACACTGTGAAAACCCTAGGAGTCTTTCAAAAATCTCCTAGAACTAATAAAGGAATTAAGCTGTTTCAGGATACAAAATTACTGTACACAAATCATAGAACTGCTATTGACCAACAGCAACCAATCTGAAAATCAAATCAAGAACTCAACCTCTTTTACAATAGCTGCAAATAAATAAATAAATAAAATACTTAGACATACACCTGACCAAGCAGGTGAAAGACCTCTATAAAAAAAACCTACAAAACATTGCTTACAGAAATCATAGATGACACAAACAAATGGAAACACACGCCATGCTCATGCATGAATAGAACCAATATTGTAAAAATGACCATACTGTCAAAAGTGATCTATAAATTCAATGCGATTTCCATCAATATACCACCATTATTCTTCACAGAACTAGAGAAAACAATCCTAAAATTCAAATGAAACCAAAAAAGAGCCCGCATAGCCAACACAAGACTAAGTAAAAAGAACAAATCTGGTGGCATCACAATACCTGATTTCACACTATACTATAAGGCCATAGTCGCAAAAACAGCATGACACTGGGTTAAAAATCGGCACATAGACCAGTGGAATAAAATAGGAAACCCAGAAGTAAACCCAAATATTTACAGCCAACAGATATTTGACAAAGCAAACAAAAACATAAAGTGGTAAAAGAACACCTTATTCAACAAATGGTGCTTGAATAATTTGCAAACCACATGGAGGAGGATAAAATTGGATCTTCATCTCTCACCTTATTCAGAAAAACAACTCAAAAAGAATTAAGAACTTAAATGTGAGACCTGAAACTATATAAATTAGAGAAGGTAACACTTGAAAAACCTTCCTAGACATTGGCTTAGGCCAAGACTTCATTACCAAGATCCCAAAAGCAAATGAAAAAAATAAAAATAAAATAAATAGCTGAGATTTAATTAAAGAACTTCTGCATAGCAAAAAAAAAAAAAAAAGAAAAGAAAGAAAGAAAGAAACAGTCAGCAGAGTAAACAGATGACCCACAGAGTCAGAGAAAATCTTTCAAATCTATATATTCCACAAAGGACTAATATACAGAATGTACAACGAACTAAAACAAATTAGCAAGAAAAAAATTACAATCCCATTAAAAAGTAGGCTAAGAGCATAAATAGACAATCCTCTAATGAAGATACACAAATGACCAACAAACGTGAAAAAATGCTAATTATCACAAATGATCAGGGAAATGTAAATCAAAACCACAACGCAACACCACATTACTTCTTTAAGAATGGCAGCAATCGGTGGTGTCACCGCTGCTGCCTCCAGCTAGCCCCGGACCCAGCGCCTGCCGTCATGGCTCCCGGCCAGCTCGCCTTGTTCAGTGTCTCTGACAAAACAGGCCTTGTAGAATTTGCAAGAAACCTAACCTCTCTCATTTTGAATCTGGTCGCTTCCGGAGGGATTGCAAAAGCTCTCAGGGATGCTGGTCTGGCAGTCAGAGACGTCTCTGAGTTGACAGGATTTCCTGAAATGTTGGGGGCACGTGTGAAAACTTTGCATCCTGCAGTCCATGCTGGAATCCTGGCTCACAGTATTCCAGAAGAGAATGCTGACATGGCCAGACTTGATTTCAATCTTATAAGAATTGTTGCCTGCAATCTCTATCCCTTTGTGAAGACAGTGGCTTCTCCAGGTGTAACTGTTGAGGAGGCTGTGGAGCAAATTGACATTGGTGGAGTAACCTTACTGAGAGCTGCAGCCAAAAACCACACTCGAGTGACAGTGGTGTGTGAACCTGAGGACTATGTGGCAGTGTCCACAGAGATGCAGAGTTCCGAGAGCAAGGACACGTCCTTGGAGACTAGATGCCAGTTAGCCTTGAAGGCATTCACTCGTAGGGCACAATACGATGAAGCAATTTCGGATTTTTTCAGGAAACAGTACAGCAAAGGCATATCTCAGGTGCCCTTGCGGTATGGAATGAACTCTCATCAGATCCCTGCCCAGTTGTACACACTGAAGGCCAAGCTTCCCATCACAGTTCTAAATGGAGACCCTGGATTTGTAAACCTGTGCGATGCTTTGAATGCCTGGCAGCTGGTGAAGGAACTCAAAGAGGCGTTAGGTATTCCAGCCGCTGCCTCTTTCAAACGTGTCAGCCCAGCAGGCTCCGCTGTTTGAATTCCACTCAGTGAAGATAAGGCTAGAGTCTGCATGGTCTTTGATCTCTATAAAACCCTTACACCCATTTCAACTGCATACGCGAGAGCAAGAGGGGCTGATAGGATGTCCTCATTTGGCGATTTTGTGGCATTGTCTGACGTTTGTGATGTACCAACTGCGAAAATTATTTCCAGAGAAGTCTCTCATGGTATAATTGCCCCAGGATATGAAGAAGAAGCCTTGACAATACTTTCCAAAAAGAAAAATGGAAACTACTGTGTTCTTCAGATGGACCAGTCTTATAAACCAGATGAAAATGAAGTTCGAACTCTCTTCGGTCTTCATTTAAGCCAGAAGAGAAATAATGGTGTCGTCAACAAGTCATTATTTAGCAATGTTGTCACCAAGAATAAAGATCTGCCAGAGTCTGCCCTCCAAGACCTCATCGTAGCCACCATTGCTGTCAAGTATACTCAGTCCAACTCCATGTGCTACGCCAAGAATGGGCAGGTTATAGGCATTGGAGCTGGACAGCCGTCTCATATACACTGCACCTGCTTTGCAGGAGATAAGGCAAACTACTGGCGGCTTAGACACCATCCACAAGTGCTCTCGATGAATTTTAAAACAGGACTGGAGAGAGCTGAAATCTCCAATGCCGTCAATCAATATGTGACTGGAACCATTGGCGAGGATGAAGATTTGATAAAGTGGAAGGCCCTGTTTGAGGAAGTCCCTGAATTACTCACTGAGGCAGAGAAGAAGGAATGGGTTGACAAACTGAGTGAAGTTTCTGTCAGCTCTGATGCCTTCTTCCCTTTCAGATATAATGTAAACAGAGCTAAAAGGAGTGGTGTGGCTTGCATCGCGGCTCCCTCCGGCTCTGCTGCTGACAAAGTTGTGATTGAGGCCTGCGATGAACTGGGAATCATCCTCGCTCATACGAACCTTCGGCTCTTCCACCACTGATTTTATCACACCCTGTTTTATGGTTTGCTTATGTGTAGATGAACAGTCACGCGTGAAACTTTGAGAATAACTTTTTAAAAAAAAAAAAACAGTACATCTTTAAAAAAAAAAAAGAATGGCAGCAATCAAATAATCAAAAAAATAATAGATGTTGCCACGGATGTTGTTAAAAGGGAACACTACTACACTGCTCGTGGGAATGTAAACAAGTATAACCACCATGGAAAACATTGTGGAGATTCCTTAAAAAATTAAAAATAGAACTACCATTTGTTCCAGCAATTTCACTACTGGGTATTTACGCAGAGAAAAAGAAGTCATTATACAAAAATATATACATGCCCATACATGTTTATAGCAGCACAATTCAATTCATAATCGCAAATATATGGAATTAGCCCAAATACCCATTAATTAATGAGTGGATTAAAAAAGTTGTGATCAGCCATAAAAAGAAACAAATTAATGGCATTCCCAGCAAGCTGGATGGAACTGGATACCATTATTCTAAGTGAAGTAACTCAGGAATAGATAACCAAATACAGTAAGTTCTCATTCATAAGTGGGAGCCAAGCTAGGAGGATGCAAAAGTATAAGAAAGATGCAATGGATTTTGGGAACTCGGGAAAAGGGTGGGATGGGGGTGAGGAATCAAAGACTACAAACTGGGTTCAGTGAATACTGCTCAGGTGATGGGTGCACCAAAATCTCACAAATCACCACTAAAAAGCACTCATGTAACCAAATACCATCTGTTTTCCAAAAACATATGGAAATATTTTTTTTAGTAGAAAAGAATCTGAGAACCCTAATGGTATCCATAAAGGCATTGAATGTTTCTAAAAAAAAATAAAGAAAACTGCAAGCCAATATCTATGATGAACACAGATGCAAAAATCTTCAATAAAATACTGGCAAGCTGATTGCAACAGCATGTCAAAAAGCTTATCCACCATGATCAAGTAGGCTTCATCCCAGGGATGCAATTCTGGTTCAACATATGCAAGTTTATAAACGTTATTCATCACATAAACAGAACCAAAGACAAAAATCACATGATTATCTCAATAGATACAGAGAAGGCCTTTGACAAAATTCAACAGTGCTTTATGCTAAAAACCCTCAAAAAGCTAGATATTGATGGAATGTATCTCAAAATAATAAAAGCTATTTACGACAATGCCACAGCCAATAACATACTAAATGGGCAAAAACTGGAAGCATTCCCTTTGAAATCTGGCACTAGACAAGGATGCCCTCTCTCACCACTCCTAATTCAGTATACTGTTGGAAGTTCTAGCCAGAGCAATCAGGAAAGAACAAGAAATAAAGGGTATTCAATTAGGAAAGGAGGAAGTCAAATTGTCTCTATTTGCAGACAACATGATTGTATATTTAGAAGACCCCATTGTCTCAGCCCAAAATCTCCTTAAATTGATAAGTAACTTCAGCAAAGTCTCAGGATACAAAATCAATGTGCAAAAATCACAAGCATTCCTATACACCAATAACAGACTTAAACAGAGCCAAATCAAGAATGAACTCCCATTCACAATTGCTACTAAGAGAATAAAATACCTAGGAATACAACTAACAAATAATGTAAAGGACCTCTTCAAGGAGAACTACAAACCACTGCTCAACGAAATAAAAGAGGACACAAACAGATGGAGAAACATTCCATGCTCATGATTAGGAAGAATCAATATAGAAAAAATGGCCATACTGCCCAAAGTAATTTACAGATTCAACGCTATCCCCATCAAGCTACCAATGACCTTCTTCACAGAACTGGAAAAAACACCCTAAACTTCATATGGAACCAAAAGTGAGCCCACATAGCCAAGTCAATTCTAAGCAAAAAGAACAAAGCTGGAGGCATCACACTACCTGACTTCAAACTATACTACAAGGCTACAGTAATCAAAACAGCATGGTACTGGGACCAAAACAGAGATATAGACCAATGGAACAGAACAGAGGCCTCGGAGGTGACACCACACATCTACAACCATCTAATCTTTGACAAACCTGACAAAAACAAGCAATGGGAAAATGAGTCCCTGTTTAATAAATGGTGTTGGGAAAACTGGCTAGCCATGTGCAGAAAGCAGAAACTGGACCCCTTCCTGTCATCTTACACTGAAATTAACTCTAGATGGATTAAAGACTTAAACATAAGACCTAACACCATAAAAACCCTAGAAGAAAATCTAGGCAAAACCATTCAGGACATAGGCATAGGAAAGGACTTCATGAACAAAACACCAAAAGCATTGGCAACAAGGGCCAAAATAGACAAATGGGACCTAATCAAACTCCACAGCTTTTGCACGGTGAAAGAAACAGTCATTAGAGTGAATCGGCCACCAACAGAATGGGAAAAAATTTTTGCAGTTTACACATCTGACAAAGGGCTGATATCCAGGATTTACAAAGAACTAAAACAGATTTACAAGAAAAAAACAAACAAGCCCATTCAAAAGCGGGCAAAAGATATGAACAGAGACTTTACAAAAGAAGACATACATGAGGCCAACAAACATATGAAAAAATGTTCATCATCGCTGGTCATTAGAGAAATGCAAATCAAAACTACATTGAGATACCATCTCACGCCAGTTAGAATGGCAATCATTAAAAAATCTGGAGACAATAGATGCTGGAGAGGATGTGGAGAAATAGAAACACTTTTACACTGTTGGTG